>JAQBSW010004819.1:0-64521 GCA_029291075.1 Eudiplozoon nipponicum
TGTGCGTGCTGTCGGCTGTCAATACCTACGCTGGATATTAATAATAATAATAATAATAATAATACATTTATTTGGCATCAAAGGCCAACTGGCCCAATCATTGAAATAGCAAATCAAGGGTAGGATATGTGGAGGTGAGTGGAATTGTGACTAGCAAAGTATTTAATAGCAGGGGGAGGGGTTGGGGAGGGGAAAAGTTATCATTAACAACAAGATAGTTCAATCTGGTGAAAAATAAATATAAGCGAAGTTCCATTTGACTAGACAAGATCAATTGGAGATAGTCCGTGAAGTATCAGATCTTCAAGGTGAATGTGAGATCGAAAACGAAGATGAAGATAAAAGGATGGCGGCCCGGAGGTAGACGACGACCGTTGGAGTCCGTTGTCGTGACGAATGAATTGATGGAGTCGGCAGGATTGAGGCGAGCGAGTCTTGCAAGGATCGCAGGCATCTGTAGAACGTGATCGAGATTAAAATAAGACCAGGGAGAGTCGAAGTCCGAAGCGAACCGTTGGTGAATCGGTAGGGCTGTTGGGTTTCCGGTCCTCTGCTGAAACAAGAAAAAAGAAAAGAGTTGGATGAGCAAAACGTAGTAGAGTATCCGCAACGTGGATATAATGGGGTTAGGAATGGGCTGAGAGGTGGTATTAGTGAATCTTGAAGAAAAAAGAATAAGACAAGAGAGGTAAGAAGATAGGGTGGAGTAAATGTTATGGATTGAGAAGGAACCAGTTTCGTTTCCAATCGGTCGTGTCACAAAGAAATTTGTTGAAGAAGTACTGATGGGCTGCCTTTTTGAATTCGTGCTGGGGTAGGAGTTTTATGTCTGTGGGGAGAGCGTTGAAGACATTAGTGGCTTTGGAGAACAGATAGATTTTTTTAAATAAGGTGGGGGTATGAAAGGCTTGGATAGAAGAGTTACTAGAACGTGTGGCGTAGTGGTGACTTGGGTGGGCAAAGTTGGAGAGTGGTAAGGAAGTTGAGATCTTATGGATAAAAGAAATGACTCGAAGGTGACGTGTGAACCAAAGCGGAAGGAGGTTAGCTAGAAGTAGGCGTTCCCTGTAGTTTTGGCAGTTCGGGAAGACTCGCTTAAGAAATCTGGAGGATACCTGTTCAATGGTGTACGAGGAGGCGTGGGTGAGAGGACAGTAGAATTCGCTGGCGTAGGAAATGAGGGGCAGATTTGTTTCACCAACAATTGGCAACATTCGTGACTCACCGTGTTGCACTTCAGCCAGCAAGACGAGCCAATTAATGCAGAACTTCAACACACATGATAACAACAGCAGGAACCACAAACAGAGTCCACCAAAGGAACAGAACATCAACTACATATATATAACCTACGCAACGCCGCCAAGGCCCTCTTAAGGGCCCCCATATCAGTAACTAATCTCTATTCAGAGCACCTTAACCGAGTTTGTAACGTCGTACGGCATTTACTTGAAGCCGGGGCGTTTACAGGCGTTTACAACAGTATAAAAAACCAGCGGAAAATTCAAGTGGATATTAATTAATTAATAATTTGTTCTTATATGCACATTTATTGAAATCAGCACTCAGTTTTAGAATAATCGGATTAAGATAGCGATTTTAATTTAAAATGTCACTCCAATATATGTTACTATAACACTATGCTCAGTTGTCTAAAACATTTGGGTATATATTCAAGTATAATATGTAAAAGAAAGTTTGCACAGAATCTTCAGATGTTCATCTTTCACCAGATTTAAACATTTTTATCGTATTCTTGGTGTCAAAAGAAATGCTACTCAAGAAGAAATTCGTCATGCATTTATTTTAAAAACGAAAAGCGTACATTTATATATTAATATTCTAGTTACATCCAGATAAGACCAAAGGCAAAGCCACTGAATTTATTGCAGTCAAAGAAGCCTATGACGTTCTTTCAAAGCCATCTTCCAGAAGAAGTTATGATATACAAACTTTCGATGCAAATATGAATCGTTTTTCACCGGGAGAGTAAGTTTTGTTCTTTCTTGTCTATAATAATAAATTTATTTGACAAAATGGCCATCTGTCCTAACAATTGAAATGTTATGGTACAATTCAAAAGTAGAAATGTGTAAAGTTGAATGAAATAGTGATTAGCTAAATATGTAACGGTAGGCCTGGTAGGATTTGTGAGGGAGAAGCACTTTTATCAACTTGGTGATAGTTCGCTATGATGAGAAAGAGATTCCATTTGACTAGATAATAATCGTCTAGATTATGGCTCGTGAAGATTCAGAATATCAATACAGGATTTTCTGTCATCGGTTGGACGAATTTGAGACGTAATTAGACAAGGAATAACCATCCTTAGGCATCGATCGTCGGAATTCTTTGTCGTAATTTTCGAGTTTATCTAAGCTAAGGTGAACAATATTGTAGCTTTTGAAGAGTAAATATGGCAGTGCAGGATTCACTGACTTCAGTTGAACGAAACTAAGACTGTTGGAAGACGAGGAAGAACCAGTGTTAGATGTATACCGTCAAATTTTCCATTAGAATGTTCTAGTTTCTGTTTGTTGAAATAAAATGAGAATTATTGGAGCAAATTATGGCAGAGTACTTAGGAATTGAATGCAGTAAACAGTAATGATATTGGTGTGCCCAGATGTGACGCTTGGTCTTTGGTGACTTGTCTAATTTGGGGGTTGGGCAACAAGAGATTTAACGCTCCAAAACTATTTAAAAGCCTACCGATAAAAAGTTTATTACGGGTGAATAAGGAACGAGTCGCTTATCCAATCGGAGTTCTCGCACAGGAATTTGTTAAATAAGTTTATGTGAACCGCCTTCTTAAACTCGTGTTAGGGTAGAAGTTTAATTTCTTCAGGTGGTGCGTTAAATACACTAGGCTTTGGAAAAGTGATAGATTTAGTTAAATATATTGAGAGTATGATTGAGTTTAATTGAAGAGTTGTTCTCGCGCGTAGCGTAGGTGTGAATTGGTTAAGCGAAATTTGACAATGACGGGCAAGTTTATATCTTATCAATGAAATAGATTACTCGTTAGTGTCAGGTAAACCATAACAGGAGAAGATATCACAGGAGCAGGCGCTCTCGATAGTTCTGGCTGAGAGGGAAGACAAGCTTAAGAAATCTAAAAGCGATCTGTTCGATTGCGTATGATGAGGCTAAAGTGAAAGTGAAATAAAATTCACGAGCGTAGGAAATGAGAGGTAGCACATAGGCTTTAAATAATATGGGTTGTAAAGTGGGGGTTGTGTCTTGAAACAGATCACACGGGCCCACTTGAAAAGTGAAAGTAATTCGATTAAGATGTAGGGAGAAGTCTGATGGTTTCGAAATAAAGGTACAAAGGTGCTTGACAAGGTCAATTATTTCAATATCAAGTGAACAATTTGCGTTCGGGAGAGAATAGAATGGGTCGGGGTTCAGTTTTATCAAACGAGTCCTATCGGGATTACGTTGAAGATCGATTCTGCTGAGCTGAGAGTGCAGTGAAGATAGTAGTTGTGTGATTAGAAGTGAGGAGGGTTTGGGCGATATTGGGCTGTGGGGCATGTCTAAACGTAAGCAATTTGTCAACAAATATCAGCACCTACTAAATTTATATATATATATACTGGTACAAAATGTTGAAAAAATGTAAAATGTAACTGCATTCATAAAACAAATTCCTGTTAATGGGTGTGATTTTGAAATTTTTTCCAATGCATTACTATCTTTACTAAAACACAGTGTTCAACGTTTTCAATTTCAATATCTAGGACTAAAACAGGCTATTGGATGGTTAGTTTAGTTTTTTGTTGGCAGCATTTTGTATCAGCGCTATATTATAGCCTTTAAACTTCATGAATGCTAGCTTTGCCTTATTTGTCTAAGACGGTCTGTTCTGTTTCAACCTGCTCTCTACACATTTAAAATCCGTAGCAGAGTATGTGAATTAATCATCTATATTTACGTAAATGGCTGTAACTATAGAAATTGGACGAGAATATTTTAAATCTGAAGCTATTTTGCTCGTATTCCACAAGGATAAGTGCCAGTATCGGTCCATTTAGTCTGGCGATGTCGCAGATCCAAGTAGGAACATTTCAATTTAAACTTCTGCATACATATTTGATGTAGCTTTTATATCTACCTACCTTTCTGCGAGTTTGGTTTATCAGATGGCCGCAAACCTGATTAATATTGGCTTAACATGACTTCAGATGAGACTGGTCTGATGAAATTGAGCCAGGATGTAAATCATCCTCCATTCTCTATTACCTACCTTCATATATTCAATTCATTGAAGACGCCATTCAGATTTAAATTTGGTTTCCTGACCGCATTCTATCTCATTATCATTATCAAAGACTGGGATGTATCATCAATCTAAAGCTAATTATTCACTGCTTGTGATCACGTGAAAAAATAATTATTAATATTTTATAAACACTTCTCAAACACAATCCTATCTTTATTGATGTACGTTCCAAAACGAGGTTCACTGTTGGTAGTACATCAAATAGCGGTTGTATAGAATCGATCATCTTGGAAATTTTTCTAATGGTTAATGCCTCGTGACGATTTCCTTAACCAATTTGAACAAATTCATCGATTTGCAAAACTTTCTATGCACTGGCGACTATGGTGGGTCATCTCTTAATCTTCCGCAGAAAAGAGATGGATCAACTATGCTTAATTCATCAAACAGGCGATAGCTTCTGTGGTCTTTTTAGATGTCCAAAGACAGCTGTTGCAAGGCTAAGACATCTGTTAATATCGGCAAAGGTCGACTCGTCTTCTTCCACCAAAAATCTTAGTCAACTGTGATCCTTGATGAATGGCAGCCGGTCGCCGTTTATCGCGATCTAAGGCGTAGGATAAATGGTGGTCCTGACGACCATATTCGATGCGTTTAGCTTCAGACCTAACCAATTGGATATTTCATAAACAAAATTTATGGCTCTGAAGCTCGTATTCCTTTTCTGCCATCAAAACCGAATTTTAAGTGTATTGAAGATCAAGAAACCGGTCATTTCAACCGATTTAAACTCCAAGAAGTGTTCGGATAACTTCAGCAAAGGCTGCATTGGCGAAATTAGTAAATGGTGTGTGGCAATTACTCATCCTCATCGAACGTCGGAGCCTTTCACAAAAGATTCAGAATCATACTAATACGACTACATGTTGATGCTTCATTATAACCAGTTTCGTACTATTTAACTATTTTGACAGGCATATTATCAATTAGCATAGGTCGCCTTAAAACCTGGCTTGAGACAATAGAAAGCGGCTTAGGAGACTATTTAAACTATGGTGGACTACTGATGCCGGTGGCGAAACTCAATAGTGCGATTGAATACATGAAGTTGGTTATTGCCTCGCATTCTCGTTCGAAATCCTGCTTTTGTTGACCTAGTTAGGTTTTCCGGCTCATTGCAAATCCTTAGCGTACTAGCAGTGACCACGTTTTACACATCACGGAAAACTGATATCGTTATAGTTTGTAAGATTATTAGTTTCGCCGTCATTAAGATAGAATCCTCACTCCATATTGCAGCGCTGAGCTTTTGCAGATCCTTTTAACGTGTATTCCACCGAACTCGAAAGATTAATAAACGAGGTCCACGATTCCGACGACTTTTCAGTCCATCAGGAAATTTGACTTCCATCTCAACAATTTCGTGGGTTATCTACATCTCTAATCACGCTGTTTGCTACATATGTCGGATTAAAGTGATTTTGAGAGTAGTTGACTTGTTGCGCTTCTGGAATTAGTGGCATTGTATTACTTGGACAGAATATCCCGTTCATATAGTTTGATAAGTTTCAATACCGCTTCCAACTTATCTGCGACATTAAGCCAGTGTTTATTTTCATAGACCGTGTCTAGCAGAAATCTACTTAGGGAGCAAACAAACCAGTGTTTAATCTGTCAGTTTCGCAGCAAATGCCGTGTTTTGGAACTCGTTGCTATTAGTAGAGGTAACGAACAAGTCCTTGATTTTGATCAAAGAATGGAAATTCAAAGTTTGATCTAGCTTGTCCTTAATGGAAATCGAGGTGCCATTTGGCTGTGGTTGAAGGTGCTTCAGTAGAGGCATAGGCGTCCCTGACAGAATTCTGGGCATTATATTTGTTCTCAATTCACAGATATACGAATGGAATATGAGCGGCCGCATGTGGAGAAATTTGATAAAATTCTGTGTGCTGGAAGGCATGAATTCCGTTGATTGAATCAATGGAACATCCGTCCTAGACCGAATACAGAAATCGTCTAATTAACAGATTGTGGTCGATTTTACAATGATAACATTTCACCGCCAAATGTGCACAGGTTAAGTGAGTAAGCAGTTTAGCAAGATGCCACATGTGGTGATAGAATACTGAGTACGCCACAACAAGGTTAAAGGCTATGAGCATGATTGATGAGCCAGATGCCGCCAATTGTTGCTTCCAGAAGTCTTTTCCTGGTTTGGTGTTGAAATCACTGGCAATCCCTGAGATGTTAGAAAGACGCACAAAAACGGATGCCAAATCCATTAATTGGTTAAGATAATAGTTTTAATTAGCGGAGTAGCTGTAATTTGACACGTACATCTTTATGTATCTGAGAAACGGGTTGCCAGCACTCAACCTAGTATAACCCCAATGATAGTTTATAGTTGTTCAGTCAAGTTAGGTTTTCATTACTACACTGGATAGCAGAAAGGAACTACAATGTCTGGCTGAATCATTGTCGCATTGAGATGAGCGAAAATCTTCTTTTCTTGTAAACTATGCCCGAATGAAACACATTGTCTGGTGCACACAGCAATTCCGGTCGCTTATAGAAAATAAATTTGGATAACTCACTTGCGCAGTTCGTGAGGCTAGCTCCTATTTATAAACAGTCCTTTGGCTTAAGCAGCAAACTACCATCAATTGCAGCTTGAAATCCACCGTTCCTTTTTAGTGTTATTTTCTCTAGCACAAAAGAGGTAGCGTCGTCGATTTAATTTTCCCTACTTATCTATGGAACTCGTACATGCGTGCACAGAATTTTGCTATTTATACTGTCGAAATGAAGAGGTCTATCTGACAATAGCATACCTCGGATTTAAGTTTTAACAACGTTAGGTTTTTGGACGAGTATGCCACTAAATTGGTCCTTTCTCAATTTTGTATGGACTTCAGTCCTGGAGCTTCAATTTAAGGTCCAATTTGCAGTAGTTTGTTTTTGCTTAATCACCTTGCAAGATTTATTAGATAATGCGACTTTTTATCCTGTGTGCCGGCCGATGTCGAATTGGGCCATTATTAGTTGTTTTATTCATGTTTATATGGTGACTATAAAAGGCACTGGGTTGCTTGTCCCCAGAGAGGCTGGATGTTTCTTAATTGGAGTGATCATACTCTTTGATGGCCTGCCAACCAATACTGATGAGCATCAACCGCTCAGAAAGTGTTCTAATTAGATTTTGCTCGTTTTGCCGTTGCGGGCATTCGCGCCACGTGCTGAAATAAGGCTGGATTGATTTTCTGAGGCTTTTTCCGTAAGTGTATTGACAGTTTCATCGTAGTAAACCTAAAATGACCTTACGCATATAGCAATCCTCTAGCATCAGCATTAATTGATATAATGAGAATCCTTTTCGGACACCACCATTGGAAGTAAGCGTAATTTGCCTCAGTGTATCACACATTAATGTTTTTGGATTTAAATAGTATTCTCCATCAAATTTGGAATATTTTAGACATATTGGCATTTTATTTTCTATTCCTATCAGAGTCTCTAAAGTAGGAATGCTCAGTTGTAATAACTACAGTGGTTTCCTGCAAGGGTTTCAATTTTCGCCATTCGTATTTGACTTTGTAATAGACTAATGGAAATACAATTAAACAAATATTGTGAGGGCGGTGATAACAATTCTTTAAATCAAGTTTGCGAGCTTCAAGTAAACACCAATTTCATTGTAATTAACCAGTCGTCGAAAAACATATCTAAGTTTCGTAAGTTATCAGTTGAAAAAAGTTCTTCCATATAAACCACTTTAGACTAATCATTCAAGATCAGCTTATAGACTGTACTTAAATTATTGTCTATTTGATCTGCGATTATTATTATTATTATTATTGACTCACTGATTGTAAAATTGTTTGTGGGATATACTTCCTGTTGAAAAAGGCTTCCAAAACGGGAAGCCGAAATATACGGAGTAAAATTAAAGACAGTTGAAGCAAACTTCCTGTTGGGTACAACAAGTTCCAGGTAAAGCATTCGTGCTCAACCTGAAGCAATGAGAAATTAATTCTTTCATATCACACACAGTTAGTCGCAGAATGCACGTATTCATTATGTCTATCTTGGACTGTAATTGTAACTCAAGCCAACTGAGATCACTCATGTACAGATTTTAGAAAGTTATCTAATCATGTTTCTTCATACCCATACTTACCGTTACTGATGAATGTAAGCGTAATCTGTTCCTTCTTGTTATTATTAATATAGTATTTTGTTGTTAATTCGATTTACCGACTTCAATTCGCTCGAACCTATAAAGTTTTTAACATTGCGCGAGTGGTGGTAACAATTCTTTAAATCAAGTTTGCGAGCTTGAGTAAACACCAATCCTATTAGCCATTTAACCAGTCGTCGAACAACAACAAAACTACCGCCAGCCCTCGCACCGACGCGTTTCGACCTTTCATGATCATCATCAGAGTACGACGGCAAACTGACTATCGAGGATCAAACCGCTTTGAATATATATGGAAATCAAATTTGGATATGCGGCTCTCACCTCTAGCAGTCTCGCATACATTGAATTTGACTGGAAATGTTGGCTGCACAATTTCTATGCAGTCACGAACATAAACTGCTTGTAGCTTTCGCCACATATACATATATAGGCAATACAATTTAACATTAATTGTTTGCGCGGGTGGTGGTAATAATTCTTTAAATCGGTAGTTTTGCTATGTTTTGTTATGTTGTTCGACGACTGGTTAAATACAATGGGATTGGTGTTTACTTCAAGCTCGCAAACTTGATTTAAAGAATTGTTACCACCACCCGCGCAAACAATTAATGTTAAATTGTATTGCCTATATATGTATATGTGGCGAAAGCTACAAACAGTTAATGTTCGTGACTGCATAGAAATTGTGCAGCCACATTCCAGTCAATTCAATGTATGCAGACTGCTAGAGGTGAGAGCCGCATATCAAATTGATTTCTATATATTCAATGCGGTTTGATCCCTCGATAGTCAGTTTGCCGTCGTACTCTGATGATGACCAGGAAGGTCGAAACGCGTCAGTGCGTGCGACTGGCGGAGTTTTGTTATGTTGTTCGACGACTGGTTAAATACTATAAAGTTTTTGTCAACCTGTGAACTTTCCGGCCATCTGTTTATGAAAAGAGTAAGGTACTGATTGGAAGGTATAATCTCTGCACATATTCGCCAGTAAGCCCGAAACGAATGTGCATATGAGATAACATCTTCTATTCATGCTGTTTTTGATTTATTCTAAAGTAGACATCAATCCAATTGTATTTAGTAAGTTGTTGAACAAAATATCAAAACTAACAGACAGCCACACGTACTGACGCGTTTAGACCATCTATGATCATCATCAGAGTACGACAGCAAACTGACTAGCGAGGGTTAAACCGAATTGCATATATATATATATATATATATATTTATATATATCGAAATACCTGTCCCACATATTCTATATAGACATGAACATTAAATATTTGCAGCTTTCGCCACATATATTTAGGTATTACAACAAAATAATCAAGTTTGCAAACTTGAAGACTACACCAATCCCGTTGTATTTAACAATCGTCAAATACATAGGGTATCTACCCGTCAGTAACAGGTACTGACGCGTTTCGACCTTCCATGATCATCATCAGAGTACGACGGCAAACTGACTAGCGAGGGTCAAACCGCATTGCATATATATAAAAGGCAAATTTAGATGTACGGTTCTCACCTCTAGTAGTCTTGCATACATTGTACTCGACTGGAAATGTCAGCTGCACAATTTCTATGCAGTCACGCGGGTGGTGGTAACAATTTTTAAATCAAGTTTGCG
Organism: Eudiplozoon nipponicum; assembly: GCA_029291075.1. Taxonomy (NCBI): domain Eukaryota; kingdom Metazoa; phylum Platyhelminthes; class Monogenea; order Mazocraeidea; family Diplozoidae; genus Eudiplozoon; species Eudiplozoon nipponicum. The sequence goes on from JAQBSW010004819.1 coordinate 10,060, forward strand.
AGCTTGAAGTAAACACCCATCCCATTGTATTTAACCAGCCGTCGAACAACTTTACAAAACTACCACCAGCCGCAACGCATTTACGCGTTTCGATCTTCCATGATCATCATCAGAGTATGACGGCAAACTGACTATCAAGGATCAAACCGCATTCAAAATATATTGAAATCAAAGTTAGATATGCGGCTCTCACCTCTAGCAATCTCATAACATTGAACTTGACTGGAAATGTCGGCTCACAATTTCTATACAGTCCACAAGCATTAACGTTTTGCATCTTTATATATATATATATATATATATATATATATATATATATATATATATATATATATATATATATATAGGTAATAAAACTAAACAATCAATGATGGCACGGGTGTTGGTATGACTCTTTATATTTAGTTAGCGAGCCTGAAGTAAACACCAATCCCATTGTATTTAACCAGTCGTCGAACAACACAGCAAACCTAACCGTCAGTCTGAATTGTTATTAAGGCCGGATATTGAATCAGACAAAAATACTTTAGGAAGTAAAATAAATATGAATAGGGATATCAAGTTTACCACAAGTTGTTTTTTTCTGTGAGTATATAGACTGGGAATGAAGTCCCGAAAATTAAGAAAAAAATGGGTAAAACTTATTTTTGTACATTTTCAGAAATCTACTTGTGAACGGTTTCAGTGTGACGGGACCAGTGAGAACCCATCAATCAATACAAAAGATAAGCTGTGCACCGGGAAGTACAGAGGAATAAAATTTTGCCAAACTATGAGTGTTATTAGTTATCCAAAAATAGACTACTGCTTAAACTACATGAAAGTATGTATTGCTGCACAAAGAAAAATTCTTTTAAGGATTATTACAGTTTATTAATTTTTCAGAAAATCTTTAGAACTTGGGTGAGCTCGATCATGCTCATCAGGTCTTTAAATTCATAATAGGTTACAACGTAAAGATCTATTATAATATAAATTATGCATGCAATCGTACATTGTTATATATGTACATGCACATTTTAGTTTATGGGAGTCTCGCCGATATTGGCGAAATTGTGATCAATTTAATTAATATCAGATGCTATCGTATGAAATTTTTAGACATGATACGGTATATATCATAAAATTCCAGCGTTCTAATAATAAAGATTTAATGAATTGAACCATAACATTTCAACAATGGAATATAAATGTTCTTATCTAAGACGTGCCGATGAGAAAAAGATTAACTTCCTTATATAGAGTAAGTTAGCGTGGAAGTTGCAGTTTCGAGACTTTATCTGATGTCAGCTTCACTATAGGTTTACACATTCGTCTAGGAGATTGTACCGTCCTATTATCCCACATTCCTCACCCAAATATATAGTGGTTAAAGAGTGTAATACCGGCTTCTGCTGATGAGTCGCCTGTAAGCACGAAACGAATGTGCATGAGATTATACTTTCCATTCATGCTGTCTTTGGTTTGTCCTTGTGGTCACAACTGAACTAATTTGTTACTAGGTTCGCAACACCTAATACATACTTGCATGTATATTAGTTCTACGCAACAAACAGTATTTAAATGTTATATATTGAATTCAATGATGTCATGCTTACCGCGAAATGTGATAACTGATAACGTTCAAGGCCAGAGTGCATGGATTTGCTGGAGAAACAGGTGTACAGAAATAGATTTAATTCTCAATTTCGCTGAACTATAGCATAAATTGATATCCATCAGGTTGGTATCATGTACCGACTCGGCAACCATAGTGTTTGTACCTATTGTATCTTTTCGGTACTATAATGTTGGTATCGGTTACTAACACAATAGCCATAGTGTTAGTATCCTTTACAGACTCGGTATATATATTATATAGTGTGAGTTAGCGTTGGAGTCGCATTGTCGTAGAATATATGATGTTAGCTTTCCTAATGCAGGTTTACACATTCGTCTAGGAGATTGTACCGTCCTATTATTTCACATTCTTCTACCAAATATGTAGTGGTTAAAGGGCGTAATACCGGCTCCTACTGATGAGTCGCCAGTAAGCACGAAACGAATGTGCATGAGATTATACTTTCCGTTCATGCTGCCTTTGGTTTATCCTTCTGGTCACAACTGAACTAATTTGTTACAAGGTTCGCAAAACCTAATGCATACTTGCATATATATTAGTTCTTCGCAACAAACAGTATTTAACTGTAATATATTGAATTGAATGATGTCATGCTTACCGCGAAATGTGATAACTGATATCGATGAAGGCCAGAGTGTATGGTTTAACTGAAGTAACAGGTGTTCGGAAATTGTTGTAATTCTCAATTTCGGTGAACTTTAGCATAAATTTATATCCATCATGTTGGTATCATGTACCGACTCGGAAACAATAGTGTTAGTATCCGGTACTCATCGATTTTAAAAAAAGGTATCAGTTACTAACACAATAGCCATAGTGTTAGTATCCTTTACAGACTCAGTATATATATTATATAGTGTGAGTTAGCATTGAAGTCGTATTGTCGTTGACTTTAGATTATGTTAGCTTCACTCTTACAGGTTTACACATTCGTCTAGGAGATTGTACCGTCCTATTATTCCACATTCTTCTACCAAATATATAGTGGTTAAAGGAGCGTAATACCGGCTCCTACTGATGAGTCGCCAGTAAGCACGAAACGAATGTTCATGAGATTATACTTTCCGTTCATGCTGCCTTTGGTTTATCCTTCTGGTCACAACTGAACTAATTTGTTACTAGGTTCGCAAAACCTAATACATACTTGCATATATATTAGTTCTTCGCAACAAACAGTATTTGAATTAACTTCCTTTGCTTGTTTCGCGAAATAATACTGTGGGATTTACACTAAAATGAGCAAAGCATTTCTTAATCATTTTTTCCGTCTAAATTCTTTTTTGGTACTATTGTATTCTGCGCAAATTCATGTGGATACAAAACAAAAACGAGTTAGAAGCATTCATGGAAGACTTTATCTGGAAGATCTTTACCTACGGCCATTATCGTATTTCATAAAATCTGAGTAAAAGTCGGTCTTTCTCCGGACTATTGAAATTGAGCGATGTTTGCTTTACTCTCACGGTATCGATCTGGATTGAGCTGCATTAAAAATGAATTGTTATTATGAAAAAAAATTTAATAAGCTAGAGAAGCGAAGCAGGTTATTTCAAACATGAATTCGACCGCGAATAAAATGTATGAACTAGGTACCTTCAATCGATCATTAAGCAACTGGTAGCACTGGCTTACTGTATTTTCCCCTTTGGACTAATTGGTGTCGTTCAAGATTCTGTGTCAAATATTGCTCAATAAATGTGTCAAACTAGTGTATTTCGGCTACTCGAAACTTCTCACACTGACTCATCAGTACTGTCTTGCTAGGACCCATCCTTGAGAGCGTTTATTGGCCTCTTCTTTGACTCCCACCAGAATCTCATCAGTAGTCTAGCGATCAGTGTGCGTAATCAGCCTTTGGTCGAAATGTCATTGGTGCGCAACTAGTAGGAACATTGAGGCGTAAATTTTGCTGACTCAGAATGCACAAGTAAACGGAAGATCATTTAAAATGAGAGAAAGCTTAGTTTTCTTGTTCGAAATTTGGCAAATTACTGTTTATGGAATCGCGATGATATAAAGATATTGTTAATTAATAGTTGTAGAAGAGCTTTCATTTTATTATTGTCCTAAACAAAGAAAATAGCCTGAACATTTTCCTTCATAATATATAGACTATTCCTGCGAGAAATTATCTTATAAATGATTATAGATGGCTTTCGATTTGCTCATTTTGGCACTAGGTAGAATAGACTGTGTTTTAAGCTAGTCACTTAACATTTGAATTATTTTTACTACTTTATCTGTATTTATTTGCACTAGTTTAATCGAATTAAACCTAACCTTTGCTTCTAAATAGTTTCACAGCATTTTTCGTAGAAAAATTTAATCGCGAGAATGAGTTATTGAATACAAAATTTCTAACACAACTAAGTATATTATACCTATTTGATTCTATTTTTGTAATGTGCTTAGCATGGTTTTATGAAAATGAAGCATAGCCTCAATTTTACTTAGTTTATTTCAACTTATTTTATTATGATTTTAACACAAATATTTAAACATTTTTAGCTTTCGGAATTATGATTTTTCGAAATCTGTGAATTATGATCTGAAGGACAGCTTTGATGGCATGTTATTGGCTTTTCGGGTTTATGTTGGCATACTCATCCTAATTTTTGGGTAAGTTATCTTTCATTGTCTAAACACGAATTTGAATCAAATGATGGTTATTACTTCTATAAAACACAATTCAAACATGTTTTGTCAGGATGCCTTTGACTCCAAAATTCTTGTATTTATACATTTGTACATCATCCTGGTCGTCATCAGCATTATCGTAAACCTCATTGCATGCCTAAGTCCACAAATGAATAAACAGGAAGCTTAATCTCATGCTGTTTTGGTTTCCAGAATGCCTTTTTCCTCAAAAATCCGAATTAGTCAGCCCTGTGATCAATTCGCAATATATATATGTATATATATATAGCAATAGCTATGGCAGGATTTTAATTATATATAACAATAAACAAAGACCTCGATCGAAACCGATCAACTTGATAAATTGTCTTTTCTACACTATTCAATTGTTAGTTTGTACTGTCAAATGTATGTAATTAATGGGTCAAGTGTTTATATCAAGTTCGCAACCTTGATTATAGTAAATGGTTTCAACGCCCGCGCAGTCAGTGTTCGGTTAAATATATAAATGTTCAGTTTAATACCACTTCCCCATATAGTGGGGTGTCTGTACAGTAATGACAGAATGGGGATGGTTAGTCGGAACTTTGGTTCTAAATGGATGTCATAAAAGCTCCACATAGAGGAAAAAGACTAACCGAGTTACATTATTTAGTATATGATTGAAAATTGTGTGTAGTGTGCGGCAAGGTGGCTCATTGTTAAGAGCACCAGATTCTGAAGCAGACGTGACCAAGTTCGAGCCCTGTCCGCGGCAAATTCTGGCCAGTTCCTAAGGAGTTCTCAATAAGGACGAAACCGGTCTACTGGATGAATTGCTTTTTCTGCATTATACAATTCTTAGTTTATACTGACAACTGTATGTACTTAATGGGTCAGGTGTTTACACCAAGTTCGCAACCTTGATTATAGTAAATTTTATGACCGCCCGCGCAACCAATTTTCGTTTAACACGGTATTCTGTTTGAATGTTTGTGGCGCTTTTATATGCGTTTGCTCACGTTTCCTCCCTATCGATTTCGGTATTAGCTTTTGCAGTTCTTTCTGATGGAAGTTCATGGTACCCGACGGCTTCGCAGTCTCATAAGTCTGTAGGTCTCTAACAATCGGAAATTGAAACAATGAGCACATGGTTTTTGTCAGCCTTTGTTGGCTTGCCGTCCATATTGAGATTTGGCATCCTGTGGTTCCCTTATAGCCTACGAACAAATATAAAATGATTCTATGCTGTATCGACAGACGTGCAGGTTATATGTCACTCTATCTTCTCAATCTTGAAGGGTGGTTAAGAAGGTAGAAGCTACTCCGAATGGGCCTGAAATTGGGGCTTCCAAAGTTAAGGGCACTGCTCGATTATGGGCTGGAGCCCATATATTTGTGTACTCGTCAGAGATTAACTTATGATTGTGATAGTTTTAAACCTCAACATAGAAGTATATTAGTCTTGAATAAACCCCTCTGTTCCGATTATATTTGTCCTAAAAAGCCTAGTACATCTGCACGTGTTTTAGGAATTAGTAGATGAAGGCATTAATAGCTTTTTTATTATTATACATGATATAGGAGAGATAGGAGGTCTCGGTTGCATTATGCTAAGTTCCGCATAGAGAATTTGGTTCCCGGTGTTGTGTCTACGTACCATTTTTTAATCACTCTGTTAATTAAAAGAATGATTTCTTTGAAGAGGTATCGCATTTTGACATCGAGCAGCATTCTGACATTTTTTGTGATTTAAGGTTGTTTCTACGCCAAACTATGTCTAAATTGCATTATAAATGGTGTTGTAGGATGATACACTCTGAATCAAAATAGCCGTGATAACAACATCTATCGTAATTTTTGCCTTAACCTGGTTGTTTCGAACTTAATTTTCCAACTCCACAAACTGCATGTTGCTACACGGCGCAGAGATGTTATATTATCGTGCTTGGACAGATCACATTCTCTTAAGCAGACGTTGATTACCTTTCTTTCGAAAAGGCGATAAAGTATCACGAGTCTTGTACAGGATCTGTTAATGTGGCTGACTAATGTCATTCTTAAAGCTTGAATGAGATTGACATTCTGCTCTATTCTGCAGCCCGTATTGCGTCCGAATATCCATGTTGCAAGTCCAGAATTCTCTCAGTGACACCTATTTTTTTGTTGAGGCATAGGTAGCTACAGCCGATACTGTACCTAATGGAATTTCGAGCACTGTGAAAGAAAAGTGTAAGCAAGCCTTGACTTTATCTCCTATGAGAAGGCTTTCAAACTCGTTTGTCATCTCTACTAGCACAAAAGCTCTTCAGAACTAAGAGGAGCTCGCACTTTGTTTCGTAAATTTCGCAAGGAGTTTACTGTCAGTTATGTGAGGGATGTAGAACAGCACTGTCGAAATGTCGCTAATGGGCTATAAACAGTGTGGCTCCGCAACAAAAAATTTTGTCCTCAAATAATTTTAGTAGGCATTCTGCCGACCGAGTACAAGCGTCATCAGTTACTGAAGCGAAACTTGTCAACCACTTCTAAAATCTCCCTCTGCCAAATATTGTACACTACGGGATTAGCAATGAAGTGACCACACGAAATTGTAAAGAGATGGACATTAAAACTCTTATTTGGGATTATATGTGTTGTAAGAATAAAAGGCAATTTATCAAGAAAACCCGCTTCGTCCTTAATGGGTATTCTTTTAAGTACTGACCATAATTTGACGTGGCACATTTGCTTCTGATTCTTGCACGCGTCATCTGCGCTACGCTTGCCGTGCACTACACGCAAATATTTTTAGACTGATTTCGTCCTTGTTTGGAACTATCCACAAATTTCGCGGCCGTGGCTCGGTTTGAAGCATATTTCATTTAGTCTAGCAAATCATCCACAATCATCCTTCTCGTCTGTCTTTCCTAGATGCACTATTATAGAAAAACAGAACAATTTACCATAAACCAACCTGGTCTGCACATTATTTGCCTTACAGCAGTTTAGTGCCGTTTAAATATAAATTGTCTACAGTTCGTGGCTGCTTTTCAAGAATTGACAGGTTGGTTAGTCAAGATTCAAAAGAAAACGAATATAAAAAATCAATTAAAGATTTAAGGTTTAATGGCTATCCCAGACAATTAATTGAATCAATTATTAAAAGGGGAATTAAACAGAAACAGACGTATTATAGGCCAGAAAAGAAAACAGTCTACTTGAACATCCCATTTAAGGGGATGCAGTTTCCCCAATGGCACAAAAGAAAGTTAAGCAGCATTAACACGCACATTTAATGCAGCTAAACTACGAGTGTTATTTAGGGCAACGCACTTGCCTTTACCAGCAATCAAAGAGAAACAACCGTCAATGTCGATATCAAATATTATTTACTAATATACATGCGCAAGTTGTCGATCAACTTACGTAGGCCGATCGACCAGACGGTTAATTACTCGAATGAGAGAACATTGCAACTTAAACGCCTGTTTTAAATCAAATGGTGAATACACTTCTGCAATTGCGCAACACATCGTAGAAACATCGCACGTATGTTTTCCAGACGTAGCATTCAAAATAATTACTAAATGCAATAATAAACAAATTGCAGCCGGATTTATGCAAGCAGAAGAAGTATGTTCAGGCATTGAGCTTGAACTGGAGGTGACGCACGCAATTGATTGGTTTTCTTTTTTCACACTCTATCTTTACATATTTCTAACGATTTAAACCCTATTTTTAGCGCTTGTTGACTTTCGTTCTAGACAGTACTTGATGATTGATCAATAAGGACGAAACTGGTTTACTGGATGAATTGCCTTTGCATCTGATGCAATTTTTAGTTTATACTAATAAAATAAATATTAAATCCCTGTCATTCAAATTCATTTTAATATAAGTTCAATTGGCATAGTTTCTGGTGCATAATGACAGATCGGAAGAGACTAGTTCGTACTTAGGGTTTGCTGAAATTCCAGACGGTTTCAACCTAAAAGAAAAGCCAGCCAAAAAACCTAAGTTGGTATATGGCTTAAAATTGCATGAAGTATGTGGCTCGGGGAACGCTGTGAATGGAATCCCGAACTCTGAAGCAACTGTGTCCGGGTTCGAAACTGGTCCGAGGTAAATTCTGGAGATCACTAGACGATTTCGCAATAAAGGCGAAAGTAGTTTACTAGATAAATTGTTTTTGTTACCTTATGCAGTTTCTTGTTTTAACTTACAAATTATATACATACATATATATATCCTTCTTTTCAAATTAACTTATTTAATTCAGTAATTTAATATTCTTATTTTTCAGCTATCTAACATTTGTTATTCTGAAGTAAGTTTCAAAAGTCCTCTTGGCTTTCTAACTTACCTGACTGCTTTATTTTATTTTTATTTTTCCGTTATTTTTTGTTGGCAAATGTCGGTCGTTTAACTGTAATAAAATATTGCGACATACCTATTAAATATATATATATATTATAATAAGTTTATTTTAAATAAAAAGGTCGATTTTGTGTTAATAGTCAACAACATTAATGCATCTCTTTATTTAAAATTTCATTTGGTTCTTTTAATTTATTCATTAAATAATAATTTCATTGCTTTTGTTAATTTGCAGCTGTCGAAAATATGTTTGTGGTTAAGCACATGTTGACTTGTGCATGTGTGTACATGTGCTGGGGGTGTTTCACCCTGTATAACTAAACATGCTTCGGATCTTGAAAATTTACTATCTTTGCACTGAAGTTCAACCAAGCTTGCGTGCGTACGGGCTATTGCATAAACGAATGTGTTGTCCAAAAAGGCATTGCGAAGCAGGGCAGCAATATCGACTTGGTAAAACACAGTTGACCAACGACAATCAGCAAATACATTTTCTTGAGCAAAGCCGGAAATACACGAAGAAAAATGTGCAAATTTTTCTCAAACAGGCATTGCTGAGCCGGAATAAACGGATAAATCATAAAAAAACAAATATCTATATGCCATGTATATGGCAGACATGTAGAAATACTTACTAACTCAAAAATGCAAATCCCACACGTTTTGCATAAATAATACATAATCCAAAATTAATTTATTCGTTTAAAAAATCATGTATACAAAACATGTACCGAGTTTTACTATGTCCGACGTCTGGTTAAATGCTATGGGATTGGTTTCTACTTCAAGCTCGCAAACTTGATTTAAAAAATTGTTATCACTACCTCCGAGTTTTCCGGAGGAAAAGGCGCACCGGATTATAAGTCGCATTTTGAACACTGCCAATAACAATTGTATTACCCACATGAATAACAGGTTATTAAATTTAATTACGACAATCAATTCATAAATTTAATTATCATAAAATTGTCCAAACCATTTTATTGCCATTTTTCTACATCAACAAACTAGTCAAAGTCTGCTTTCTTAGTTTCTGAATTTAGCCGTTGGGCAAGTTCTACAAGACGCATAGCCGGATCCACGCCATCGTCCGATTCACAGCTGTCATTGTTATTTGGCTTTTTAATGATGATTCCAGCCTTCAAGCAACAGCAGATGACATTTGAACACGATATATTGCCTCAGGTATCTCTTGACAGTATTCTTCCAACCACTCTGTCTATTTCTCGTCAATCCATCACTTTGAGGTGATTTCAAAAATGACTCCTACTACTAAATTTCACTTTGGCAGTGTCTTTCTCTTGAAAATGACAATTTGTTGTAGCTTCTTGCCATTGACCTGGCGACCGAGGACATTTGACACATGTCTTCTCAATCACTATGGCGCGTATGGATGCCGTACACTTGCCTGCTCTTTCATCAGTACGGCTCATGGGGATGTCGACGCTAATGGGCACCTCTTTCATGCTGGTTATGCGGTCTGGTGTAATCTTTTCATTAATACTGCTTACGCAGAAGGCGTGCAAGATAATCTGGTGAAAGATGCTGCCAGTCTGTAATTCTTGTCCTGATAAAGGGATGGTGCCTTTTCACGATGCTAAAGCACCATAAATGCCCTTTAAAAAAGCCGATTATCAAGTCGCGTCATCGCTGTCGCTTTTGATTCGAATTGGGACATTTCTAATCCATTGTTCTGGATTCGTTAGTATATTCGTTCATCCAATCCCACTGTACATGTGTTGTAACCAATCTCCTCTTCGTTATGCTGGCCTTTGCTTTGCGCAATTTAGACCACTGCTTTTTTGCCTAAAATTTTAAAGCGGGTCACGTCATGTATAATTGAATATTATTATTATTCTTAACGTTTAACTGCACGCCTTCCTTGTGTAGACTACTAATTGAATAATTTACTTTATGTAGCTTAATAGTACTCTAGATTTACGAGTAAGTAATGGATATTTATTTTAATTCAATGCCGCGTTTTGCGTACGCGGGTAATAGTTGTACACGGGCAGTTACACAAAGATCCGATTCTTCACACTTTCCGATTTTGTTTTGTCTTTGATCGGGTTGAATTCTTCTTTTTTTCAACTGAAAATGTGGTTCTATCACATCTTTGTTTACTGGCGACGTTTCGGTGCCTACTTTCCAGCACCATCCTCAGGCAACACAACACTGATCACAATAGCAGATTTAAGCAAATGTGGTAGCCTCGTTCCAAAACCATTCTATTTATATATATTTGACTCAACACTATTTTTAATCATAGAATTTGTCTCAGTCAACTAAACTCAATATATAACTATTTATAATTAGCAGACCAATCATTACCTCACCTATCTCAAATTCCCGGTATACGTAATCTCATCTCGTATGCAGAATATTGTAAGGGAGAGAGACAGTATCGAACCTTTTGTTATTTGTTATAACTGTATTGCTACTATGTCACGGTAATCAAAATTCAAAAATGATAAAAAAGTAAAACCTTGAATGTCATATATTGTATTTTATTTAAAGCCGGGAACTCTAATGTATACAATGGTGTATGAGGTATTGCGCACACAACTATTACCCGCGTACGCAAAACGCGGCATTGAATTAATCGATTTGTACACACCGCAACAAAATTTCAAAAAGTAATGGATATTTAATTTAATTTTGTAAATGTTGAACCATTTACTTGATATGTAGTCTATTAATGGTGGTGCTTTTTTGATTCCCCTCTCGTAACTATGCAACATCTGGTCTACCTCTTTCATGATTAATATTTCTTATGATATCAGTGACTTGATCACGCCGTACCTCACTGTTACTAAACGAATTATATTAGCACGTGCGAAAATTTGTTATAATTTGACGGAAAACAAGGTTCAATTGAGACGCCTGGTTGATGCTGCTTTTATTGTATGGGTTCTTTTAAACTGAGCTGATACATGTGCTTCATGTCTTGAGCTAGATCTGAACTGTTGTCGTTTAATTTCTGGCTAATTTGCTTGAAAACATTTGTGACTCCTTAGTGTATGTTAAAGAGATTTGCGGTATACCACCTTTCTATAAATATTTTTTGTTTTAAAGAGGTTACAACCGGCAAAATTGGATAGAGAATTCTCTTCTTGATGCACCCTTAAATTTGCGCGTGTGAGTTTAATTCTAAATTATGCGAAATATTTCTTTTACTGTGTAAAAGTTGAATTTAAGTATAATCGGTAAGTAGAATTCTTCTGCATTTTTTAACTATTGTCTTATTTCTTAGTAATTTTGCAAATAAACATAAAAATTAAGCTTTGTCCTGACTATATTTTCTTGCAAACAAGGCGTTTTGAAACGAATATATGAATATAAATTATATTTAAATATATAGTATGTATAGTATAGGGCAAAGTTAGCTGCGAGGTTTGGTTTGTTTATGACTTGATACAGTGAAATCCGCAAGGAAGCTGTATAGCTGATGTCGCCTTGCCCGAATGCTATAATGGTGTTGTGGAGAGGTTTAGTTTGCCTCATTTCTGTGAGTTATCATGATAAATTTACTCATAGTAGCAAGGTTTTCCTTCTCTCTCTACCCCTCTCCCTCTCTCGTAAATCTCAATAATAATTTATCTAAATTCACTCATATACTTTTTTTTCACTCTTTATGGTTATATGGCAGTGAAACATTAGTCACTTTTGACTTTTGTATGGCTAGACATGATGACGATGATGATGGCCAGTGTGTATACAACTGAATATAAATCAATGGTATTTATCAATAAACATCAACATACATGATATATATAGCATCGTTTTTTAATAATTTAACGCAATATTACGGTAAAGTCCATTCGTCTAATAGTCTATTTAATTGTAAAAATGGGACAATTTAATAATAGTAGGTATTGCTTCTAAATGTAATCGAACGTTATACCAGTTGGTATCAAGTTACACACTATTTACAAACGCCATTGAACCCGTGCATTAAAATAAATTCAAAGTCTTTATATTATTGTGTTTTTTCTAAATTTAGTATATGTGGACACCGGCTATTATATATATATATATTTATTTATATATATCGTAGGATTGGTGTTTGTACCTTGTTCAAAACTTTGATTTAAATAATGGCTATTTGTATAAATCTTCAATTCAATAATCCTCTTCAGGTGGTGTGTTGTCTGACTTGTAATGAATGATTGAGGGTGTCTAACTAGAACTTAAAATCTGACTGAATGCAACGTAAGCTCTACCTGATGAAAAGGATAGGCAAAGACCATAAGTTAGTACATAGCTGAATAATGTGTAGTGTGCAACTTCGAATAAAATATGCCACGATTCGAGCCCCCTGGTGGCAAATTACTGGGCACTACTTGAAGAGTTCTCAATAATGATGAAGCCAACCTACTGGATGAATTATCTTTCCTATCTAATACCAATTGTTTCAAACTACACACATTATCCCAAAGAGTCACGAAACTCGCAAAATGAATTTATTTAAAAGTTTTCCGACATGTTTTGCTAGATTATGCTCATGTTGACCCCCACTATTATTATTTTCAAATTCAAGGTCCAAAGATCCAACTCGCTTTGTCAATGTAAATTAGACACTATCTCATATGGCAAGATGTTAAATTAATGTTTAATTTTCGGATTCCATTATTTTTTTGTGAATTTTATTTAATCCGAACATGGCATGTTAAGAGGTTTGACTAATTACCTAAACATTATTTTAAGAAACAATGTATTTACGTCCGCTGACCTTATGTCTACTTTGATTATTTCGAATTCATTTTCCGAGGCCTTTTATCAATAGTAAGCTCATCGTATCAAGTAATTTTGTAGACTATTTCGTTTAAACGGCTTCAATTATGCTTAATGGTATAACTAAGAGATCGTCATTTTTGTTGACAAGTATTTGAGAAATAATTTGCTATAATCCATAATAAACATACTCAAAATTATTCAATACATTTTCTTTCCTAAAATGTACTGTTTAATACCCATAGGCGATGGGCAATAAAGTATATATATATACTTTTATTGTGACCCAAACATTCAAGAGTTTCGGATTTGACCGCATTTTTCTTGTTTCACAACCAGAATATTATACATTGTTGGCCACGAATCACACAGCCCAACAATAATATTCTTGTATCCAAGTGAACTCGACCGTTCATTGGACCAAAATCCACAACTTAAAATTGAAACATGTTCGCAAACGGCATCACTTCCATCAGTGACAGAAATAGCATAGAAAGATTAAATAGTGTTTGTTGTGAAGAACTAATATATATGCAAGTATGTATTAGGTGTTGCGAACCTAGTAGCAAATTAATTCATTTGTGACCAGAAGGATAAATCAAAGGCAGCGTGAATGAAAGTATAATCTCATGCACATTCGTTTTGTGCTTACTGGAGACTCATCAGTAGGAGCCGGTATTACGCTCTTTAACCACAATATATTTGGGTGAGGAATGTGGGATAATCTCCTAGACGAATGTGTAAACCTATAGTAGTGAAGCTAACATATAAAATCTCGAAAATGCTACCCTCACACTAACTCACCCTATGAAATATATATACAGTGTCTGTAAAGGATACTAACACTATGTCTATTGTGTCAGTAACCGATGCCAACATTCTAGTACCATAAAGTTACATGGTACTAACACTATGGTTTCCAAGTCGGTACATGGTACCAAAATGATGGATATCAATTTATGCTATAGTTCACCGAAATTGAGAATGACAAATATTTCTGAACACCTGTTACTCCAGTAAGCTAGTAAACACGAAACGAATGTGCATGAGATTATACTTTCCGTTCATGCTGTCTTTGGTTTATCCTTCTGGTCACAAGTGAACTAATTTGTTACTAGGTTCACAATACATAATACATACCAGCATAGAAAGATATTTGATTAATACTACAATATGCAAAACCTGTGTTGTTACCAGAATGACAAGATAAATCTCATTAACAATGCGACACGAAAGAAAATTATCACGAAAATGTATTTTGCACATAGTTGCCAAAGAAGGGAAATCCTGGTCAATACATCATCCATGCGAGAATGATCAAATCCAAAACATGATCTTATCCAATAAATATTGTTTTACACGCACAGACAACCAATCACACTTATTATAATCAAGGTTACGATCTTGATATAACCACCTGACCCATTAATTTCTTACATATGTCAGTATAAACTAAGAATTGTATATGTACTGGCCAGTACATAATGAGTTCCCAATAAGGACGAACCGGTCTACTGGATGAATTGCCTTTTCTACACTATACAATTCTTAGTTTATACTGACATATGTAAGTAAATAATGGGTCAGGTGTTTATATCAAGACCGCAACCTTGATTATAATAATTTTTATCACCACCCGCGCAACCAATGTTCGTTTAACCAATCACACTCACAAATTAACAAAATTGACCACAAGCAATCGTAAGACTACTAAAAATATATACAGATATAACTGAAAATCTTACAAGTCCTCATTCACTTAATAAAATAAAAAATCAGAATGGAAATAAATGAACAATTGTAAATTGAGTTGATTAATATTCATGGAATAAACTGGTTATACACCTATTCTATAATATTTACTGTACTCTACTAAAGAATGTAGTATGTTCCACTCAACGGCAATATAGATATACATGTGTATATATGTAAGCACACGTGACACTACATTACACAACTTCTGTCAATCGATCGTTTTAACGCTTTCCGATCCTCAGTCACCAACAGACCACATCGAAATGCTGATTTACAGGATTCGAATGGAAAATAACTATGCTTTTAAAATTGAGATTTCGATTTATTCTCCTAGTAATCTCGCACTCATTTTTCTGTGATCGGAATTTGGGCCGCACAATTTTTATTCAGTAACGATCATAACTGTGAAGCTTTCGTCACATTCACTCAATATCGCAATCAATGATTGCACCGGTGTTGATGATTATTTATATAATACATGTGGACTTCTAATGAAAAATTATTCCATTTTTACTCAGCTGATCGATAGAACAAAACTACCGTGATTTACACTTATTTACGCGTCAATCAACCTACGTAATTTGACCAATGACGTACGCATGCGTACTGTTAAATAATATGTAAGGTCGACACTAATAACTGGTTTTATTTGGTAACCATGCGTTATTTAGCTGAATTAGCTATGTATGTTACAACCGCTTCTACTTTCTCCTTCGTTTTGAGTGGATCAACACCCTCTTTAAATGGAATGCTTTGATAAATTTTCTTTGTTGCTGTACTACGCACGTCTGTTTCTCTTGATTTCTTCGTTTAGCAAACTAATTAAACGTTCCATTTAGGAGGCATTCTTTTCCTCGTAAAACGAAGAGGAAGGTAGAGGCGACTTTAACACGCACATTGAATGCAGCTGAATTCAGCGTTTTGTAAAATTATAACATTTGCTTTAGCAGCAATTGAAGGAAAACAGCCGATTCTGTCGACGTTACATATTATTCATCATTGTACACGTGTAAGTGGTCCATCATATTACGTAAACCAATCGACTAGACGGTAAATGACCAGGAGAATGGAAATGTACATTGAAACGTCTGTGGCCTCTAGAATAATCATCAAATGCAATAACATCAATTTATGAAGCGCTGTGAATAAATTGCAGCGTAATTTAGGCAAGCAGATAAACATGTTCAGACAGTGAGCCTGAACTGAATGTGATGCACACAAATGATTGGATGTTCCCCATTTCACGTTCTTTCTTTTTTTATATTTTTTGCTTTTTGTTTCTCAATTTTATATATATATATATATATATATATATATATATATATGTGTTTTTTTTACCTTCACACATGAAAATGATACTATGAAGTTAAAACGTGCATTCAAAGGAATCTGTCTGTTTTTTCCATTCATGTTATTCTTTTTTCAGTGTATCTTTAATATGGACACAACTTAATTAGTAAATGAATGCTAAGCTGGTAACAAATTTTGTGAAACTCAATATTTAGGATTTAGTTGGACGAGAGAAAAATCCTGTGGATTTGGAATGAGAACACAACCATCGATTTAAGCATTTAAATGTTGCTAAAACATACATTCTGGATTTTATGCTATAAATATAGGCTAATCTGGTTCATATAATTACATTTCCATTACAAAAATGTATAATCCAAAATTTTAAGTCTGAAATACGTGTTTTCAAATGGATCGTTTTATATTTTGCATCACATTTTCCTTGCTATGTTTTAGGCATATTGCAGATAGTATCAAATGGAAGACATTTCATACCATTAGCCATTGAAATTTCCGGCCTCACGGCCGATAGGCTCTATTTAATCATAAATACGATGGGATAAAGAACTTTCTGGTACTACAGGTATTCAGCCTGTCTGTCTCTTGTGGTTCTCGTGTTTAAATGTTTTTTTAACTCTGGGCGTTAACGCGGAAATGACGTAATAAGAGCAATTCGGACTATCTAAGTGAAGGAACTTTCTGTATCCTAATATTACATCTAAACAGTGAATAGGCAACTTAGGGCTCTTATATATATATATATATATATATATATATATATATATATATATATATATATATCCAACGCGTAACTGAATTCTATGCGGAAATTGACTATCAGTCTCAATGTTCGTTTATTTCTGTGTACAATGATGACGACTATTTTTGGATCAATTTTAGCTAGACATATTGAAATCAATTAAAATTTTTTACGATGAGTTTTAAGCAAAGCTACATGGGATTACACCTTTTCTTGATGATTTTGGTATATCCTCCTTGTCGAATGTGAGCTTCCTTGTGGCTAGGTTGACTATACCTAAAGAACGGGTGCATTTATGTTAATTCTTCACAGTAATGAATATATAGATAGCCTATCTTGTTTCTTTTACTGCAGATATTGTAACTATTTCAAATATTGTTTTAAAAATTATATCCAGTTAGGATATTTTTATCACTGGCAAATTTACAAGTAATAAAATTTAGTTCGTACATACCATGGAATCGAGGATTCGCCTGACAGTTTCGTGATTTTTACTGCGGTTTAACACAATTCTCTTTAGCCAAATTTTTATCCCATTTAATTATTAAATTCATTTTAATGTATTGCCATATAAATTATGGAACACTTTTCCAATTATTTTTTTATACCCTCGGGCCTTTACTTTTTTTTCTAAATTAGATTTTCTTGTTTTACTCCTTTTAGAGAACGTCTGAAAGAACTTCATAAGAAAAGAGAACAAGCTATGGCTGAATATCTCAATAAAACGTAACTTTTGTCGTGTTTGGTGTTTTTTATTTGCATGGCCGTGTAAAAGATAACATGCGCCTTAGTCACTTATAGATACAGAAAAGCCGAAGGCTATATGCTCACATGATATATTTTTCACCACGCGAAATTTATAGTACCAGCTATGACAGCTAGGGATTTACTCTTTCCATTATGGAGATTTTTTATTCGATTCTTTGGTTTAGTGTCCTTCCGCCTTCCTCACAGCTTTCCAAACAGTTTGTGGTGACAGGATTGATTTTGACACCAAAAGTTCTTTTTATTTATAAAAAAAGTATGGTTTTTTATTTCAAAATATTTTTAAATTATTGAGGTGTTGTCAGGGTTGGTTTCTTGATACTTAAATCATCTATGATATGCCTTTCGAATAGCATTGGTCAACCAGAATCCAACCATGGCTTGCACGCAATAACATCCTTCGCATGATAGGTAAATTTTGACATGGCAGGACGCTCTGGTCTGCCAGGATAGAGTCCACGTGCGCATCATGGTTCTTGGTTACAAACCCTGCGCGATATGTCATCGAATCGAGCTCAGTGACTTTCTTGTTGCAGATTTCTAGTAGAAACATTTTCGTGACTTTATTTTCAGTGTTATCTGCGAGGTTTGATTTTTTTATGGTGTGATACAGTGAGACCCGCAAGGAAACTATTGCTGATGTTGACTTGACTTTAATCTGAGTTTCTCATATTGGTGTTGTGTGAAAGTTTAGTTTGTCTCACTTCTGTGTGTTATCTATATAAAAATACGCATGGTAACTAGGTATTCTCTCTCTTCAATTCCGCTAATAATGTGTGCCTAAATTATTATTTTTGTCGTTATTTATTAAAATATTATTGTTTTTTGTTTCTTATGGTTATATGACAGTGAAAAATTGGTTACTATTAGCTTTTGTATGGCTGTGCATGATGACGATGAACAATGAGAAAGGAAAGAATAAAAAATTACAATGGATAATAATTAGTATTAATAATGGCAAATATAATTATTTAAAACAACGATGGGATTAAGGAAGAGTTACTTATTAACAGGGGGATCTTGTTGAAATAGACATATTTACCTGGGTAGCACAGAATATTGTGGCAATTTCGACCTCTACACAACCCCATTATGGCCAAGTTAACTTCAAAGCAAGACGAAATAGGAAATAAAACTTCCTTGTAGTTTTCATTGTATCGCATCATAAACGCAATTAAACCACGGAGTTGACTTTGCCCAACTTAGAAAATAAATTTGCGAAGAAGATTATTCTATCATAGATCTGCAAAAATGGTGGGATTGAGTCCGAATCGATGCCATATCGCGTAGGATGCGCACGTGGATCCCGTCCTGTTATACGAAAGTATTCTATTGTAAAAAAAATTGATTTTAGTTAACTTTAGCTGTTTCATCTGTCCACCTTCTTTATTGCACCAATCTGGCGCTCACCAAACGAACTTAAGGCATACGTATGATGTGGCTGAGCCGGCGCATTTCATAAAGCGTTATTTGTTTGTCTAACGGGGATCACTTGCTGTTGACGTGATTAGTTGATGATTCCGCATTTTAATTTTTTTTAATCGAAAGACGAAACAACGACTGCTAATATATTCAATGTGATCAGAGCAGAAATCGTTTGGCGAATAATAGTACAATTGGCTGGCTAGGTGAACTGAAAGTCGACAGACGCTCATGCAATGTGGGGAAAAAGGACGATACAATCTCCTTGACGAATGTGCAAGCCTATTGAAGTGAAGCTAAAATCATATGAAGTCTCGAAAATGCGACTTCCACGCTAACTCACTCTATATAATATATAGCAGGTGTTCAGAAATAGTTGTAATTCTCAATTTCAGTGAACTATAGCATACATTGATATCCATCATGTTGGTACCATGTACAGACCCGGCAACCATAGTGTTAGTACCATGTACCTTTTCGGTACTACAATGTTGGTATCATTTACGGACTCGGTATATATATTATATAGAGCGAACTAGCGTGGAAGTCGCATTTTCGAGACTATATATGATGTTAGCTTCACTACTATAGGTTTACACATTCGTCTTGGAGACTGTACCGTCCTATTATCACACATTCTTGACCAAAATATATATTGGTTAAAGGGCGTAATACCGGCTCCTACTGATGAGTCGCCAGTAAGCACAAAATGAATGTGCATGAGATTATGCTTTCCGTTTATTCTGTCTTTGGTTTATCATTCTGGTTACAACTGAAACAATTTGTTACTAGGTTCGCAACACCTAATATATACTTGCATATATATTAGTTCTCCGCAACAAACATTATTTGGATCTACCGATAGTCGACGTACTGACGCGTTTCGACCTTATATGATCATCGTCGGAGTAAAACGTAAAATTGACTAGTGAGGATTAATCCGCAATACTTATTTATGAAAAGCAAAATTAAATATGCGGCTCTCACCTCTAGTAGTCTCGTATACATTGTACTTGACTGGAAATGTCGGCTACACAATTTCTATGCAATCACGAACATTAATTTAACAACTTTCACTACACAAACACACACACACACTATATATATATATATATATATATATTTAAACAATCAATGGTTGCGAGGGTGGTAACATTTCCTTGTATCATATTTGGGAGCACGTGTTGTGGACCAAAAGTTCTCTGTTGATAGTTTACATAATATTTATAAATGGTGCAGCCGACATTTCCAGTCTCGTACAATGTATGCAAGGCTACTAGATGTGAGAGCCGCATATCTAATTTTGCTTTCCATATATACGCGATGTGGTTTGATTCTCGCTGGTCAGTTTGCCGTCGTACTCTGATGATGATCATGGAAGGTCGACACGCGTCAGTGCGTTGCGACTGGCGGTAGTTTTGTTACGTTGTTCGACGACTGGTTAAATACAATGGAATTGGTGTTCAATTCAAGCTCTAAATTTTCTTTAAACGAACATTGGTTGCGCGGGTGGTGATAACAATTATTATAATCAAGGTGGCGGTCTCGATATAAACACTTGACCCATTAATTACTTACATGTCAGTATAAACTAAGAATTGTATAGTGTAGAAAAGAAAATTCATCCAGTAGACCTGTTTCGTCCTTATTGGGAACTCATCATGTACTGGCCAGAATTTGCCGCGGGCAGGACTCGAACCTGGGCACGTCTGCTTCGGAATCTGGTGCTCTAACCACTGAGCCATCCTGCCGCGCACTACACCGCACACAATTTTCAGTTATATACTAACTAATGTAACTTGGTTAGTCTATTTTTTCTTTAGGTGGAGCTCATATGGCATCCATTTAGACCCAAAGTTTCAACTAACCATCCCCAATCTGTTATTACTAAACAGACACCACACTACATGGGGAAGTGGTATTGAAATGAACATTTATATAATTAAACGAACATTGGTTGCGCGGGTGGTGTTAACAATTATTATAATCAAGTTTGCGGTCTTGATATAAACACCTAACCCATTAATTACTTGCATATGTCAGTATAAACTAAGAATTGTATAGTGATGAAAAGGCAATTAATCCAGTAGACCGGTTTCGTCCTTATTGCTGGTCATTGCTGTCTAACGATCCGCTATGTCGGAGAAACAGTCGGTACTAAGGAATCATATATTGCATTTTTTATAAAGTTTGTGTAACTTGTTTTGAACTTCTGCTGGAATTTGTATTTATTAACTTAAAAAACGTCTTAATTATTAGTATTATTGTTAATTTTTCTATTTATCTTATGTAAGCAACAGAATTTAGTGCCGTACTCGTTATTGTTTTTCAGAATGAATAAGCCTTGCAATAGTGAAAATATTGCGATAAACGGAACTGGTTCTTCAACTGTTAGCAAAAGGTGAGCTTAAAAATCAAATACTCTTTATTTACAGTGGCAATTTTTACTTTATTTCTATTGTTACAGCAGAAGTTAAGAAATGTGCTATTTTTCTGTCCAAGCTGTCCGGCATTTTGGGTTGTTAAGTCCTATATTTCGGCAGTCGATTTAACTTACCTTCGTTACTAGCATCTTTTCCGTCTATTACCCATTACTTGTGAAAATATTTATACGCAAATACGTTTACTTCTTTTCTCAATTAGACCTGTAACCATGGGAATATTCGGCCTTATGGTGAGCGATTCCTGTCCAAAATTTCCACTTTCATGATTTGCAGCGGTAAAAAGTATTTGTTCATTCTTCCAAGTAGTTTTCAATGGAAAAGTGCGAACATTTGTGCAGCTAATTTTTTTAATTTTTTTTGAAAATTTAATTCTTTTAGAAAACGACGCGTAAATGACGCCACACTCGACTCTGTTGTACAAGTTGAGCAGAAAGTATACAGCGCCCTTGAATAAGGATTTTTGTTAGTTTATCTGTTCATTCTCATTAAAGATTAGTTTATTATTTCAAAAAATTTTAATTCACTTTAAATTATTTTACGTATTTGAGGTATGGGCGATTTCACTCTGTCTAAGATACCAGCTTCAATAATAATCCGTAATTGTAAAAATATGATGCATACAGATCTATTGGCATTCTAATCTACAAAAGGCAGATAAGTACGACTTTAAAGCTTTAGGCTGTCGGTATTTAAATGTAAATAAATATTATGTAAACTATCAACAGAGAACTTTTGGTCCACAACACGTGCTCCCAAATATGATACAAGGAAATGTTACCACCCTCGCAACCATTGATTGTTTATATATATATATATATATATATATATATATATATGTGTGTGTGTGTGTGTGTGTGTAGTGAAAGTTGTTAAATTAATGTTCGTGATTGCATGAAAATTGTGTAGCCGACATTTCCAGTCAATTACAATGTATACGGCACTACTAGAGGTGAGAGCCGCATATTTCATTCTGCGTTTCATAAATAAGTATTGCGGATTAATCCTCGCTAGTCAATTTTACGTTTTACTCCGACGATGATCATATAAGGTCGAAACGCGTCAGTACGTCGACTATCGGTAGATCCAAATAATGTTTGTTGCGGAGAACTAATATATATGCAAGTATATATTAGGTGTTGCGAACCTAGTAACAAATTGTTTCAGTTGTAACCAGAATGATAAACCAAAGACAGAATAAACGGAAAGTATAATCTCATGCACATTCATTTTGTGCTTACTGGCGACTCATCAGTAGGAGCCGGTATTACGCCCTTTAACCAATATATATTTTGGTCAAGAATGTGGGATAATAGGACGGTACAGTCTCCAAGACGAATGTGTAAACCTATAGTAGTGAAGCTAACATCATATATAGTCTCGAAAATGCGACTTCCACGCTAGTTCGCTCTATATAATATATATACCGAGTCCGTAAATGATACCAACATTGTAGTACCGAAAAGGTACATGGTACTAACACTATGGTTGCCGGGTCTGTACATGGTACCAACATGATGGATATCGATGTATGCTATAGTTCATTGAAATTGAGAATTACTACTATTTCTGAACACCTGCTATATATTATATAGAGTGAGTTAGCGTGGAAGTCGCATTTTCGAGACTTCATATGATTTTAGCTTCACTTCAATAGGTCTGCACATTCGTCTAGGAGATTGTATCGTCCTTTTTCCCCACATTGCATGAGCGTCTGTCGACTTTCAGTTCACCTAGCCAGCCAATTGTACTATTATTCGACAAACGATTTCTGCTCTGATCACATTGAATATATTAGCAGTCGTTGTTTCGTCTTTCGATTAAAAAAAATTAAAATGCGGAATCATCAACTAATCACGTCAACAGCAAGTGATCCCCGTTAGACAAACAAATAACGCTTTATGAAATGCGCCGGCTCAGCCACATCATACGTATGCCTTAAGTTCGTTTGGTGAGCGCCAGATTGGTGCAATAAAGAAGGTGGACAGATGAAACAGCTAAAGTTAACTAAAATCAATTTTTTTACAATAGAATACTTTCGTATAACAGGACGGGATCCACGTGCGCATCCTACGCGATATGGCATCGAATCGGACTCAATTCCACCATTTTTGCAGATCTATGATAGAATAATCTTCTTCGCAAATTTATTTTCTAAGTTGGGCAAAGTCAACTCCGTGGTTTAATTGCGTTTATGATGCGATACAATGAAAACTACAAGGAAGTTTTATTTCCTATTTCGTCTTGCTTTGAAGTTAACTTGGCCATAATGGGGTTGTGTAGAGGTCGAAATTGCCACAATATTCTGTGCTACCCAGGTAAATATGTCTATTTCAACAAGATCCCCCTGTTAATAAGTAACTCTTCCTTAATCCCATCGTTGTTTTAAATAATTATATTTGCCATTATTAATACTAATTATTATCCATTGTAATTTTTTATTCTTTCCTTTCTCATTGTTCATCTTCATCATGCACAGCCATACAAAAGCCAATAGTAACTAATTTTTCACTGTCATATAACCATAAGAAACAAAAAACAATAATATTTTAATAAATAACGACAAAAATAATAATTTAGGCACACATTATTAGCGGAATTGAAGAGAGAGAATACCTAGTTACTATGCGTATATTTACCTAGATAACACACAGAAGTGAGACAAACTAAACTTTCACACAACACCAATATGAGAAACTCAGATTAAAGTCAAGTCAACATCAGCAATAGTTTCCTTGCGGGTCTCACTGTATCACACCATAAAAAAATCAAACCTCGCAGATAACACTGAAAATAAAGTCACGAAAATGTTTCTACTAGAAATCTGCAACAAGAAAGTCACTGAGCTCGATTCGATGACATATCGCGCAGGGTTTCTAACCAAGAACCATGATGCGCACGTGGACTCTATCCTGGCAGACCAGTGCGACCTGCCATGTCAAAATTTACCTATCATGCGAAGGATGTTATTGCGTGCAAGCCATGGTTGGATTCTGGTTGACCAATGCTATTCGAAAGGCATATCATAGATGATTTAAGTATCAAGAAACCAACCCTGACAACACCTCAATAATTTAAAAATATTTTGAAATAAAAAACCATACTTTTTTTATAAATAAAAAGAACTTTTGGTGTCAAAATCAATCCTGTCACCACAAACTGTTTGGAAAGCTGTGAGGAAGGCGGAAGGACACTAAACCAAAGAATCGAATAAAAAATCTCCATAATGGAAAGAGTAAATCCCTAGCTGTCATAGCTGGTACTATAAATTTCGCGTGGTGAAAAATATATCATGTGAGCATATAGCCTTCGGCTTTTCTGTATCTATAAGTGACTAAGGCGCATGTTATCTTTTACACGGCCATGCAAATAAAAAACACCAAACACGACAAAAGTTACGTTTTATTGAGATATTCAGCCATAGCTTGTTCTCTTTTCTTATGAAGTTCTTTCAGACGTTCTCTAAAAGGAGTAAAACAAGAAAATCTAATTTAGAAAAAAAAGTAAAGGCCCGAGGGTATAAAAAAATAATTGGAAAAGTGTTCCATAATTTATATGGCAATACATTAAAATGAATTTAATAATTAAATGGGATAAAAATTTGGCTAAAGAGAATTGTGTTAAACCGCAGTAAAAATCACGAAACTGTCAGGCGAATCCTCGATTCCATGGTATGTACGAACTAAATTTTATTACTTGTAAATTTGCCAGTGATAAAAATATCCTAACTGGATATAACTTTTAAAACAATATTTGAAATAGTTACAATATCTGCAGTAAAAGAAACAAGATAAGCTATCTATATATTCATTACTGTGAAGAACTAACATAAATGCACCCGTTCTTTAGGTATAGTCAACCTAGCCACAAGGAAGCTCACATTCGACAAGGAGGATATACCAAAATCATCAAGAAAAGGTGTAATCCCATGTAGCTTTGCTTAAAACTCATCGTAAAAAATTTTAATTGATTTCAATATGTCTAGCTAAAATTGATCCAAAAATAGTCGTCATCATTGTACACAGAAATAAACGAACATTGAGACTGATAGTCAATTTCCGCATAGAATTCAGTTACGCGTTGGATATATATATATATATATATATATATATATATATATATATATATATATATATATAAGAGCCCTAAGTTGCCTATTCACTGTTTAGATGTAATATTAGGATACAGAAAGTTCCTTCACTTAGATAGTCCGAATTGCTCTTATTACGTCATTTCCGCGTTAACGCCCAGAGTTAAAAAAACATTTAAACACGAGAACCACAAGAGACAGACAGGCTGAATACCTGTAGTACCAGAAAGTTCTTTATCCCATCGTATTTATGATTAAATAGAGCCTATCGGCCGTGAGGCCGGAAATTTCAATGGCTAATGGTATGAAATGTCTTCCATTTGATACTATCTGCAATATGCCTAAAACATAGCAAGGAAAATGTGATGCAAAATATAAAACGATCCATTTGAAAACACGTATTTCAGACTTAAAATTTTGGATTATACATTTTTGTAATGGAAATGTAATTATATGAACCAGATTAGCCTATATTTATAGCATAAAATCCAGAATGTATGTTTTAGCAACATTTAAATGCTTAAATCGATGGTTGTGTTCTCATTCCAAATCCACAGGATTTTTCTCTCGTCCAACTAAATCCTAAATATTGAGTTTCACAAAATTTGTTACCAGCTTAGCATTCATTTACTAATTAAGTTGTGTCCATATTAAAGATACACTGAAAAAAGAATAACATGAATGGAAAAAACAGACAGATTCCTTTGAATGCACGTTTTAACTTCATAGTATCATTTTCATGTGTGAAGGTAAAAAAAACACATATATATATATATATATATATATATATATATATATATATATATATAACAGAGATAACAGAGGCGCATACGATGACAGAAGTCTCCAAACAGTGTGAGCGTTTAACACGACAATCAACATTAGCGTTGTTACCAAGTGAAAATAGCACCCTTGCGCAGCGGGGTGAAACGATCAACTATACTGGGAAAAATAGCACTTGTATAGATAACAGTGAACAATTTGCACAAATGGCTAACTCTCAAGTTATCAAAACAATATGACAAGATCTCAGACATCACTTCGCAATACTGCGAGAATGACCTTTACATGCAAACACACATACACAACACAAACACAAACGCATACACACTCACCTACTAGTCAAAACAAGAAACAGCAGTAATAACGAGTCAGATTTGTCACCGATAACATAACCAATTGACAACCCAAAATGTATATATATATATATATATATATATATATATATATATAAAATTGAGAAACAAAAAGCAAAAAAATATAAAAAAAGAAAGAACGTGAAATGGGGAACATCCAATCATTTGTGTGCATCACATTCAGTTCAGGCTCACTGTCTGAACATGTTTATCTGCTTGCCTAAATTACGCTGCAATTTATTCACAGCGCTTCATAAATTGATGTTATTGCATTTGATGATTATTCTAGAGGCCACAGACGTTTCAATGTACATTTCCATTCTCCTGGTCATTTACCGTCTAGTCGATTGGTTTACGTAATATGATGGACCACTTACACGTGTACAATGATGAATAATATGTAACGTCGACAGAATCGGCTGTTTTCCTTCAATTGCTGCTAAAGCAAATGTTATAATTTTACAAAACGCTGAATTCAGCTGCATTCAATGTGCGTGTTAAAGTCGCCTCTACCTTCCTCTTCGTTTTACGAGGAAAAGAATGCCTCCTAAATGGAACGTTTAATTAGTTTGCTAAACGAAGAAATCAAGAGAAACAGACGTGCGTAGTACAGCAACAAAGAAAATTTATCAAAGCATTCCATTTAAAGAGGGTGTTGATCCACTCAAAACGAAGGAGAAAGTAGAAGCGGTTGTAACATACATAGCTAATTCAGCTAAATAACGCATGGTTACCAAATAAAACCAGTTATTAGTGTCGACCTTACATATTATTTAACAGTACGCATGCGTACGTCATTGGTCAAATTACGTAGGTTGATTGACGCGTAAATAAGTGTAAATCACGGTAGTTTTGTTCTATCGATCAGCTGAGTAAAAATGGAATAATTGTTCATTAGAAGTCCACATGTATTATATAAATAATCATCAACACCGGTGCAATCATTGATTGCGATATTGAGTGAATGTGACGAAAGCTTCACAGTTATGATCGTTACTGAATAAAAATTGTGCGGCCCAAATTCCGATCACAGAAAAATGAGTGCGAGATTACTAGGAGAATAAATCGAAATCTCAATTTTAAAAGCATAGTTATTTTCCATTCGAATCCTGTAAATCAGCATTTCGATGTGGTCTGTTGGTGACTGAGGATCGGAAAGCGTTAAAACGATCGATTGACAGAAGTTGTGTAATGTAGTGTCACGTGTGCTTACATATATACACATGTATATCTATATTGCCGTTGAGTGGAACATACTACATTCTTTAGTAGAGTACAGTAAATATTATAGAATAGGTGTATAACCAGTTTATTCCATGAATATTAATCAACTCAATTTACAATTGTTCATTTATTTCCATTCTGATTTTTTATTTTATTAAGTGAATGAGGACTTGTAAGATTTTCAGTTATATCTGTATATATTTTTAGTAGTCTTACGATTGCTTGTGGTCAATTTTGTTAATTTGTGAGTGTGATTGGTTAAACGAACATTGGTTGCGCGGGTGGTGATAAAAATTATTATAATCAAGGTTACGGTCTTGATACAAACGCCTGACCCATTATTTACTTACATATGTCAGTATAAACTAAGAATTGTATAGTGTAGAAAAGGCAATTCATCCAGTAGACCGGTTCGTCCTTATTGGGAACTCATTATGTACTGGCCAGTACATATACAATTCTTAGTTTATACTGACATATGTAAGAAATTAATGGGTCAGGTGGTTATATCAAGATCGTAACCTTGATTATAATAAGTGTGATTGGTTGTCTGTGCGTGTAAAACAATATTTATTGGATAAGATCATGTTTTGGATTTGATCATTCTCGCATGGATGATGTATTGACCAGGATTTCCCTTCTTTGGCAACTATGTGCAAAATACATTTTCGTGATAATTTTCTTTCGTGTCGCATTGTTAATGAGATTTATCTTGTCATTCTGGTAACAACACAGGTTTTGCATATTGTAGTATTAATCAAATATCTTTCTATGCTGGTATGTATTATGTATTGTGAACCTAGTAACAAATTAGTTCACTTGTGACCAGAAGGATAAACCAAAGACAGCATGAACGGAAAGTATAATCTCATGCACATTCGTTTCGTGTTTACTAGCTTACTGGAGTAACAGGTGTTCAGACATATTTGTCATTCTCAATTTCGGTGAACTATAGCATAAATTGATATCCATCATTTTGGTACCATGTACCGACTCGGAAACCATAGTGTTAGTACCATGTAACTTTATGGTACTAGAATGTTGGTATCGGTTACTGACACAATAGACATAGTGTTAGTATCCTTTACAGACACTGTATATATATTTCATAGGGTGAGTTAGCGTGAGGGTAGCATTTTCGAGATTTTATATGTTAGCTTCACTACTATAGGTTTACACATTCGTCTAGGAGATTATCCCACATTCCTCACCCAAATATATTGTGGTTAAAGAGCGTAATACCGGCTCCTACTGATGAGTCTCCAGTAAGCACAAAACGAATGTGCATGAGATTATACTTTCATTCACGCTGCCTTTGATTTATCCTTCTGGTCACAAATGAATTAATTTGCTACTAGGTTCGCAATACCTAATACATACTTGCATATATATTAGTTCTTCACAACAAACACTATTTAATCTTTCTATGCTATTTCTGTCACTGAT
Source organism: Eudiplozoon nipponicum (assembly GCA_029291075.1). Taxonomy (NCBI): domain Eukaryota; kingdom Metazoa; phylum Platyhelminthes; class Monogenea; order Mazocraeidea; family Diplozoidae; genus Eudiplozoon; species Eudiplozoon nipponicum. Next base: position 39,719 of record JAQBSW010004819.1, read on the forward strand.
GGAAGTGATGCCGTTTGCGAACATGTTTCAATTTTAAGTTGTGGATTTTGGTCCAATGAACGGTCGAGTTCACTTGGATACAAGAATATTATTGTTGGGCTGTGTGATTCGTGGCCAACAATGTATAATATTCTGGTTGTGAAACAAGAAAAATGCGGTCAAATCCGAAACTCTTGAATGTTTGGGTCACAATAAAAGTATATATATATACTTTATTGCCCATCGCCTATGGGTATTAAACAGTACATTTTAGGAAAGAAAATGTATTGAATAATTTTGAGTATGTTTATTATGGATTATAGCAAATTATTTCTCAAATACTTGTCAACAAAAATGACGATCTCTTAGTTATACCATTAAGCATAATTGAAGCCGTTTAAACGAAATAGTCTACAAAATTACTTGATACGATGAGCTTACTATTGATAAAAGGCCTCGGAAAATGAATTCGAAATAATCAAAGTAGACATAAGGTCAGCGGACGTAAATACATTGTTTCTTAAAATAATGTTTAGGTAATTAGTCAAACCTCTTAACATGCCATGTTCGGATTAAATAAAATTCACAAAAAAATAATGGAATCCGAAAATTAAACATTAATTTAACATCTTGCCATATGAGATAGTGTCTAATTTACATTGACAAAGCGAGTTGGATCTTTGGACCTTGAATTTGAAAATAATAATAGTGGGGGTCAACATGAGCATAATCTAGCAAAACATGTCGGAAAACTTTTAAATAAATTCATTTTGCGAGTTTCGTGACTCTTTGGGATAATGTGTGTAGTTTGAAACAATTGGTATTAGATAGGAAAGATAATTCATCCAGTAGGTTGGCTTCATCATTATTGAGAACTCTTCAAGTAGTGCCCAGTAATTTGCCACCAGGGGGCTCGAATCGTGGCATATTTTATTCGAAGTTGCACACTACACATTATTCAGCTATGTACTAACTTATGGTCTTTGCCTATCCTTTTCATCAGGTAGAGCTTACGTTGCATTCAGTCAGATTTTAAGTTCTAGTTAGACACCCTCAATCATTCATTACAAGGCAGACAACACACCACCTGAAGAGGATTATTGAATTGAAGATTTATACAAATAGCCATTATTTAAATCAAAGTTTTGAACAAGGTACAAACACCAATCCTACGATATATATAAATAAATATATATATATGTAATAGCCGGTGTCCACATATACTAAATTTAGAAAAAACACAATAATATAAAGACTTTGAATTTATTTTAATGCACGGGTTCAATGGCGTTTGTAAATAGTGTGTAACTTGATACCAACTGGTATAACGTTCGATTACATTTAGAAGCAATACCTACTATTATTAAATTGTCCCATTTTTACAATTAAATAGACTATTAGACGAATGGACTTTACCGTAATATTGCGTTAAATTATTAAAAAACGATGCTATATATATCATGTATGTTGATGTTTATTGATAAATACCATTGATTTATATTCAGTTGTATACACACTGGCCATCATCATCGTCATCATGTCTAGCCATACAAAAGTCAAAAGTGACCAATGTTTCACTGCCATATAACCATAAAGAGTGAAAAAAAAGTATATGAGTGAATTTAGATAAATTATTATTGAGATTTACGAGAGAGGGAGAGGGGTAGAGAGAGAAGGAAAACCTTGCTACTATGAGTAAATTTATCATGATAACTCACAGAAATGAGGCAAACTAAACCTCTCCACAACACCATTATAGCATTCGGGCAAGGCGACATCAGCTATACAGCTTCCTTGCGGATTTCACTGTATCAAGTCATAAACAAACCACACCTCGCAGCTAACTTTGCCCTATACTATACATACTATATATTTAAATATAATTTATATTCATATATTCGTTTCAAAACGCCTTGTTTGCAAGAAAATATAGTCAGGACAAAGCTTAATTTTTATGTTTATTTGCAAAATTACTAAGAAATAAGACAATAGTTAAAAAATGCAGAAGAATTCTACTTACCGATTATACTTAAATTCAACTTTTACACAGTAAAAGAAATATTTCGCATAATTTAGAATTAAACTCACACGCGCAAATTTAAGGGTGCATCAAGAAGAGAATTCTCTATCCAATTTTGCCGGTTGTAACCTCTTTAAAACAAAAAATATTTATAGAAAGGTGGTATACCGCAAATCTCTTTAACATACACTAAGGAGTCACAAATGTTTTCAAGCAAATTAGCCAGAAATTAAACGACAACAGTTCAGATCAATATATGACATTCAAGGTTTTACTTTTTTATCATTTTTGAATTTTGATTACCGTGACATAGTAGCAATACAGTTATAACAAATAACAAAAGGTTCGATACTGTCTCTCTCCCTTACAATATTCTGCATACGAGATGAGATTACGTATACCGGGAATTTGAGATAGGTGAGGTAATGATTGGTCTGCTAATTATAAATAGTTATATATTGAGTTTAGTTACTGAGACAAATTCTATGATTAAAAATAGTGTTGAGTCAATTATATATAAATAGAATGGTTTTGGAACGAGGTTACCACATTTGCTTAAATCTGCTATTGTGATCAGTGTTGTGTTGCCTGAGGATGGTGCTGGAAAGTAGGCACCGAAACGTCGCCAGTAAACAAAGATGTGATAGAACCGCATTTTCAGTTGAAAAAAGAAGAATTCAACCCGATCAAAGACAAAACAAAATCGGAAAGTGTGAAGAATCGGATCTTTGTGTAACTGCCCGTGTACAACTATTACCCGCGTACGCAAAACGCGGCATTGAATTAAAATAAATATCCATTACTTACTCGTAAATCTAGAGTACTATTAAGCTACATAAAGTAAATTATTCAATTAGTAGTCTACACAAGGAAGGCGTGCAGTTAAACGTTAAGAATAATAATAATATTCAATTATACATGACGTGACCCGCTTTAAAATTTTAGGCAAAAAACCAGTGGTCTAAATTGCGCAAAGCAAAGGCCAGCATAACGAAGAGGAGATTGGTTACAACACATGTACAGTGGGATTGGATGAACGAATATACTAACGAATCCAGAACAATGGATTAGAAATGTCCCAATTCGAATCAAAAGCGACAGCGATGACGCGACTTGATAATCGGCTTTTTTAAAGGGCATTTATGGTGCTTTAGCATCGTGAAAAAGCACCATCACTTTATCAGGACAAGAATTACAGACTGGCAGCATCTTTCACCAGATTATCTTGCACGCCTTCTGCGTAAGCAGTATTAATGAAAAGATTACACCAGACCGCATAACCAGCATGAAAGAGGTGCCCATTAGCGTCGACATCCCCATGAGCCGTACTGATGAAAGAGCAGGCAAGTGTACGGCATCCATACGCGCCATAGTGATTGAGAAGACATGTGTCAAATGTCCTCGGTCGCCAGGTCAATGGCAAGAAGCTACAACAAATTGTCATTTTCAAGAGAAAGACACTGCCAAAGTGAAATTTAGTAGTAGGAGTCATTTTTGAAATCACCTCAAAGTGATGGATTGACGAGAAATAGACAGAGTGGTTGGAAGAATACTGTCAAGAGATACCTGAGGCAATATATCGTGTTCAAATGTCATCTGCTGTTGCTTGAAGGCTGGAATCATCATTAAAAAGCCAAATAACAATGACAGCTGTGAATCGGACGATGGCGTGGATCCGGCTATGCGTCTTGTAGAACTTGCCCAACGGCTAAATTCAGAAACTAAGAAAGCAGACTTTGACTAGTTTGTTGATGTAGAAAAATGGCAATAAAATGGTTTGGACAATTTTATGATAATTAAATTTATGAATTGATTGTCGTAATTAAATTTAATAACCTGTTATTCATGTGGGTAATACAATTGTTATTGGCAGTGTTCAAAATGCGACTTATAATCCGGTGCGCCTTTTCCTCCGGAAAACTCGGAGGTAGTGATAACAATTTTTTAAATCAAGTTTGCGAGCTTGAAGTAGAAACCAATCCCATAGCATTTAACCAGACGTCGGACATAGTAAAACTCGGTACATGTTTTGTATACATGATTTTTTAAACGAATAAATTAATTTTGGATTATGTATTATTTATGCAAAACGTGTGGGATTTGCATTTTTGAGTTAGTAAGTATTTCTACATGTCTGCCATATACATGGCATATAGATATTTGTTTTTTTATGATTTATCCGTTTATTCCGGCTCAGCAATGCCTGTTTGAGAAAAATTTGCACATTTTTTCTTCGTGTATTTCCGGCTTTGCTCAAGAAAATGTATTTGCTGATTGTCGTTGGTCAACTGTGTTTTACCAAGTCGATATTGCTGCCCTGCTTCGCAATGCCTTTTTGGTGCCTAGTGTCGAGCCTGTCTAATATTGTTGTCGCTAAAGTTGCATCCGCTGATGATTGAAAAAATAAATTTTCTGCTCACATTGTGTTCGAGTAACCACGAGTCATAAAACCAGCAAAATCAGACTTGGATTTAAAAAAATCAACTATCCCATTATCAACCCTTCAACCGAACTAACAATAGATTGAACATCGGCTGCACAAAATAAATCATTATCACCATTAAAGAAATCTCAAAATAGACAACTAGAAAAGCGATTAATACTGCAATGTGCACACTCCACGCTAATAGCAGACGAACAATAAGCGTCCTAATTGTGCGATTTGGCAGGGAACATATGACAACACATTCGTTTATGCAATAGCCCGTACGCACGCAAGCTTGGTTGAACTTCAGTGCAAATATAGTAAATTTTCAAGATCCGAAGCATGTTTAGTTATACAGGGTGAAACACCCCCAGCACATGTACACACATGCACAAGTCAACATGTGCTTAACCACAAACATATTTTCGACAGCTGCAAATTAATAAAAGCAATGAAATTATTATTTAATGAATAAATTAAAAGAACCAAATGAAATTTGTAAATAAAGAGATGCATTAATGTTGTTGACTATTAACACAAAATCGACCTTTTTATTTAAAATAAACTTATTATAATATATATATATATATATATATATATATATAATAGGTATGTCGCAATATTTTATTACAGTTAAACGACCGACATTTGCCAACAAAAAATAACGGAAAAATAAAAATAAAATAAATCAGTCAGGTAAGTTAGAAAGCCAAGAGGCCTTTTGAAACTTACTTCAGAATAACAAATGTTAAATAGCTGAAAAATAAGAATATTAAATTACTGAATTAAATAAGTTAATTTGAAAAGAAGGATATATATATGTATGTATATAATTTGTAAGTTAAAACAAGAAACTGCATAAGGTAACAAAAACAATTTATCTAGTAAACTACTTTCGCCTTTATTGCGAAATCGTCTAGTGATTTCCAGAATTTACCTCGGACCAGATTCGAACCCGGACACAGTTGCTTCAGAGTTCGGGATTCCATTCACAGCGTCCCCCGAGCCACATACTTCATGCAATTTTAAGCCATATACCAACTTAGGTTTTTTGGCTGGCTTTTCTTTTAGGTTGAAACCGTCTGGAATTTCAGCAAACCCTAAGTACGAACTAGTCTCTTCCGATCTGTCATTATGCACCAGAAACTATGCCAATTGAACTTATATTAAAATGAATTTGAATGACAGGGATTTAATATTTATTTTATTAGTATAAACTAAAAATTGCATCAGATGCAAAGGCAATTCATCCAGTAAACCAGTTTCGTCCTTATTGATCAATCATCAAGTACTGTCTAGAACGAAAGTCAACAAGCGCTAAAAATAGGGTTTAAATCGTTAGAAATATGTAAAGATAGAGTGTGAAAAAAGAAAACCAATCAATTGCGTGCGTCACCTCCAGTTCAAGCTCAATGCCTGAACATACTTCTTCTGCTTGCATAAATCCGGCTGCAATTTGTTTATTATTGCATTTAGTAATTATTTTGAATGCTACGTCTGGAAAACATACGTGCGATGTTTCTACGATGTGTTGCGCAATTGCAGAAGTGTATTCACCATTTGATTTAAAACAGGCGTTTAAGTTGCAATGTTCTCTCATTCGAGTAATTAACCGTCTGGTCGATCGGCCTACGTAAGTTGATCGACAACTTGCGCATGTATATTAGTAAATAATATTTGATATCGACATTGACGGTTGTTTCTCTTTGATTGCTGGTAAAGGCAAGTGCGTTGCCCTAAATAACACTCGTAGTTTAGCTGCATTAAATGTGCGTGTTAATGCTGCTTAACTTTCTTTTGTGCCATTGGGGAAACTGCATCCCCTTAAATGGGATGTTCAAGTAGACTGTTTTCTTTTCTGGCCTATAATACGTCTGTTTCTGTTTAATTCCCCTTTTAATAATTGATTCAATTAATTGTCTGGGATAGCCATTAAACATTAAATCTTTAATTGATTTTTTATATTCGTTTTCTTTTGAATCTTGACTAACCAACCTGTCAATTCTTGAAAAGCAGCCACGAACTGTTGATAATTTATATTGAAACGGCACTAAACTGCTGTAATGCAAATACTGTGCAGACCATGTTGGTTTATGGTAAATTGTTCTGTTTTTCTATAATAGTGCATCTAGGAAAGACAGACGAGAAGGATGATTGTGGATGATTTGCTAGACTAAATGAAATATGCTTCAAACCGAGCCACGGCCGCGAAATTTGTGGATAGTTCCAAACAAGGACGAAATCAGTCTAAAAATATTTGCGTGTAGTGCACGGCAAGCGTAGCGCAGATGACGCGTGCAAGAATCAGAAGCAAATGTGCCACGTCAAATTATGGTCAGTACTTAAAAGAATACCCATTAAGGACGAAGCGGGTTTTCTTGATAAATTGCCTTTTATTCTTACAACACATATAATCCCAAATAAGAGTTTTAATGTCCATCTCTTTACAATTTCGTGTGGTCACTTCATTGCTAATCCCGTAGTGTACAATATTTGGCAGAGGGAGATTTTAGAAGTGGTTGACAAGTTTCGCTTCAGTAACTGATGACGCTTGTACTCGGTCGGCAGAATGCCTACTAAAATTATTTGAGGACAAAATTTTTTGTTGCGGAGCCACACTGTTTATAGCCCATTAGCGACATTTCGACAGTGCTGTTCTACATCCCTCACATAACTGACAGTAAACTCCTTGCGAAATTTACGAAACAAAGTGCGAGCTCCTCTTAGTTCTGAAGAGCTTTTGTGCTAGTAGAGATGACAAACGAGTTTGAAAGCCTTCTCATAGGAGATAAAGTCAAGGCTTGCTTACACTTTTCTTTCACAGTGCTCGAAATTCCATTAGGTACAGTATCGGCTGTAGCTACCTATGCCTCAACAAAAAAATAGGTGTCACTGAGAGAATTCTGGACTTGCAACATGGATATTCGGACGCAATACGGGCTGCAGAATAGAGCAGAATGTCAATCTCATTCAAGCTTTAAGAATGACATTAGTCAGCCACATTAACAGATCCTGTACAAGACTCGTGATACTTTATCGCCTTTTCGAAAGAAAGGTAATCAACGTCTGCTTAAGAGAATGTGATCTGTCCAAGCACGATAATATAACATCTCTGCGCCGTGTAGCAACATGCAGTTTGTGGAGTTGGAAAATTAAGTTCGAAACAACCAGGTTAAGGCAAAAATTACGATAGATGTTGTTATCACGGCTATTTTGATTCAGAGTGTATCATCCTACAACACCATTTATAATGCAATTTAGACATAGTTTGGCGTAGAAACAACCTTAAATCACAAAAAATGTCAGAATGCTGCTCGATGTCAAAATGCGATACCTCTTCAAAGAAATCATTCTTTTAATTAACAGAGTGATTAAAAAATGGTACGTAGACACAACACCGGGAACCAAATTCTCTATGCGGAACTTAGCATAATGCAACCGAGACCTCCTATCTCTCCTATATCATGTATAATAATAAAAAAGCTATTAATGCCTTCATCTACTAATTCCTAAAACACGTGCAGATGTACTAGGCTTTTTAGGACAAATATAATCGGAACAGAGGGGTTTATTCAAGACTAATATACTTCTATGTTGAGGTTTAAAACTATCACAATCATAAGTTAATCTCTGACGAGTACACAAATATATGGGCTCCAGCCCATAATCGAGCAGTGCCCTTAACTTTGGAAGCCCCAATTTCAGGCCCATTCGGAGTAGCTTCTACCTTCTTAACCACCCTTCAAGATTGAGAAGATAGAGTGACATATAATCTGCACGTCTGTCGATACAGCATAGAATCATTTTATATTTGTTCGTAGGCTATAAGGGAACCACAGGATGCCAAATCTCAATATGGACGGCAAGCCAACAAAGGCTGACAAAAACCATGTGCTCATTGTTTCAATTTCCGATTGTTAGAGACCTACAGACTTATGAGACTGCGAAGCCGTCGGGTACCATGAACTTCCATCAGAAAGAACTGCAAAAGCTAATACCGAAATCGATAGAGAGGAAACGTGAGCAAACGCATATAAAAGCACCACAAACATTCAAACAGAATACCGTGTTAAACGAAAATTGGTTGCGCGGGCGGTGATAAAATTTACTATAATCAAGGTTGCGAACTTGGTGTAAACACCTGACCCATTAAGTACATACATTTGTCAGAATAAACTAAGAATTGTATAATGCAGAAAAAGCAATTCATTCAGTAGACCGGTTTCGTCCTTATTGAGAACTCCTTACGAACTGGCCAGAATTTGCCGCGGACAGGGCTCGAACTTGGTCACGTCTGCTTCAGAATCTGGTGCTCTTAACAATGAGCCACCTTGCCGCACACTACACACAATTTTCAATCATATACTAAATAATGTAACTCGGTTAGTCTTTTTCCTCTATGTGGAGCTTTTATGACATCCATTTAGAACCAAAGTTCCGACTAACCATCCCCATTCTGTCATTACTGTACAGACACCCCACTATATGGGGAAGTGGTATTAAACTGAACATTTATATATTTAACCGAACACTGACTGCGCGGGCGTTGAAACCATTTACTATAATCAAGGTTGCGAACTTGATATAAACACTTGACCCATTAATTACATACATTTGACAGTACAAACTAACAATTGAATAGTGTAGAAAAGACAATTTATCAAGTTGATCGGTTTCGATCGAGGTCTTTGTTTATTGTTATATATAATTAAAATCCTGCCATAGCTATTGCTATATATATATATATATATATATTGCGGATTGATCACAGGGCTGACTAATTCGGATTTTTGAGGAAAAAGGCATTCTGGAAACCAAAACAGCATGAGATTAAGCTTCCTGTTTATTCATTTGTGGACTTAGGCATGCAATGAGGTTTACGATAATGCTGATGACGACCAGGATGATGTACAAATGTATAAATACAAGAATTTTGGAGTCAAAGGCATCCTGACAAAACATGTTTGAATTGTGTTTTATAGAAGTAATAACCATCATTTGATTCAAATTCGTGTTTAGACAATGAAAGATAACTTACCCAAAAATTAGGATGAGTATGCCAACATAAACCCGAAAAGCCAATAACATGCCATCAAAGCTGTCCTTCAGATCATAATTCACAGATTTCGAAAAATCATAATTCCGAAAGCTAAAAATGTTTAAATATTTGTGTTAAAATCATAATAAAATAAGTTGAAATAAACTAAGTAAAATTGAGGCTATGCTTCATTTTCATAAAACCATGCTAAGCACATTACAAAAATAGAATCAAATAGGTATAATATACTTAGTTGTGTTAGAAATTTTGTATTCAATAACTCATTCTCGCGATTAAATTTTTCTACGAAAAATGCTGTGAAACTATTTAGAAGCAAAGGTTAGATTTAATTCGATTAAACTAGTGCAAATAAATACAGATAAAGTAGTAAAAATAATTCAAATGTTAAGTGACTAGCTTAAAACACAGTCTATTCTACCTAGTGCCAAAATGAGCAAATCGAAAGCCATCTATAATCATTTATAAGATAATTTCTCGCAGGAATAGTCTATATATTATGAAGGAAAATGTTCAGGCTATTTTCTTTGTTTAGGACAATAATAAAATGAAAGCTCTTCTACAACTATTAATTAACAATATCTTTATATCATCGCGATTCCATAAACAGTAATTTGCCAAATTTCGAACAAGAAAACTAAGCTTTCTCTCATTTTAAATGATCTTCCGTTTACTTGTGCATTCTGAGTCAGCAAAATTTACGCCTCAATGTTCCTACTAGTTGCGCACCAATGACATTTCGACCAAAGGCTGATTACGCACACTGATCGCTAGACTACTGATGAGATTCTGGTGGGAGTCAAAGAAGAGGCCAATAAACGCTCTCAAGGATGGGTCCTAGCAAGACAGTACTGATGAGTCAGTGTGAGAAGTTTCGAGTAGCCGAAATACACTAGTTTGACACATTTATTGAGCAATATTTGACACAGAATCTTGAATGACACCAATTAGTCCAAAGGGGAAAATACAGTAAGCCAGTGCTACCAGTTGCTTAATGATCGATTGAAGGTACCTAGTTCATACATTTTATTCGCGGTCGAATTCATGTTTGAAATAACCTGCTTCGCTTCTCTAGCTTATTAAATTTTTTTTCATAATAACAATTCATTTTTAATGCAGCTCAATCCAGATCGATACCGTGAGAGTAAAGCAAACATCGCTCAATTTCAATAGTCCGGAGAAAGACCGACTTTTACTAAGATTTTATGAAATACGATAATGGCGTAGGTAAAGATCTTCCAGATAAAGTCTTCCATGAATGCTTCTAACTCGTTTTTGTTTTGTATCCACATGAATTTGCGCAGAATACAATAGTATTGTAGCTGCACCAAAAAAGAATTTAGACGGAAAAAATGATTAAGAAATGCTTTGCTCATTTTAGTGTAAATCCCACAGTATTATTTCGCGAAACAAGCAAAGGAAGTTAATTCAAATACTGTTTGTTGCGAAGAACTAATATATATGCAAGTATGTATTAGGTTTTGCGAACCTAGTAACAAATTAGTTCAGTTGTGACCAGAAGGATAAACCAAAGGCAGCATGAACGGAAAGTATAATCTCATGAACATTCGTTTCGTGCTTACTGGCGACTCATCAGTAGGAGCCGGTATTACGCCCTTTAACCACTATATATTTGGTAGAAGAATGTGGAATAATAGGACGGTACAATCTCCTAGACGAATGTGTAAACCTGTAAGAGTGAAGCTAACATAATCTAAAGTCAACGACAATACGACTTCAATGCTAACTCACACTATATAATATATATACTGAGTCTGTAAAGGATACTAACACTATGGCTATTGTGTTAGTAACTGATACCTTTTTTTAAAATCGATGAGTACCGGATACTAACACTATGGTTTCCGAGTCGGTACATGATACCAACATGATGGATATAAATTTATGCTAAAGTTCACCGAAATTGAGAATTACAACAATTTCCGAACACCTGTTACTTCAGTTAAACCATACACTCTGGCCTTCATCGATATCAGTTATCACATTTCGCGGTAAGCATGACATCATTCAATTCAATATATTACAGTTAAATACTGTTTGTTGCGAAGAACTAATATATATGCAAGTATGCATTAGGTTTTGCGAACCTAGTAACAAATTAGTTCAGTTGTGACCAGAAGGATAAACCAAAGGCAGCATGAACGGAAAGTATAATCTCATGCACATTCGTTTCGTGCTTACTGGCGACTCATCAGTAGGAGCCGGTATTACGCCCTTTAACCACTACATATTTGGTAGAAGAATGTGAAATAATAGGACGGTACAATCTCCTAGACGAATGTGTAAACCTGCGTTAGGAAAGCTAACATCATATATTCTACGACAATGCGACTCCAACGCTAACTCACACTATATAATATATATACCGAGTCTGTAAAGGATACTAACACTATGGCTATTGTGTTAGTAATCGATACCAACATTATTGTACCGAAAAGATACAATAGGTACTAACACTATGGTTTCCGAGTCGGTACATGATACCAACCTGATGGATATCAATTTATGCTATAGTTCAGCGAAATTGAGAATTAAATCTATTTCTGTACACCTGTTTCTCCAGCAAATCCATGCACTTTGGCCTTGAACGTTATCAGTTATCACATTTCGCGGTAAGCATGACATCATTGAATTCAATATATAACATTTAAATACTGTTTGTTGCGTAGAACTAATATACATGCAAGTATGTATTAGGTGTTGCGAACCTAGTAACAAATTAGTTCAGTTGTGACCACAAGGACAAACCAAAGACAGCATGAATGGAAAGTATAATCTCATGCACATTCGTTTCGTGCTTACAGGCGACTCATCAGTAGGAGCCGGTATTACACTCTTTAACCACTATATATTTGGGTGAGGAATGTGGGATAATAGGACGGTACAATCTCCTAGACGAATGTGTAAACCTATAGTGAAGCTGACATCAGATAAAGTCTCGAAACTGCAACTTCCACGCTAACTCACTCTATATAAGGAAGTTAATCTTTTTCTCATCGGCACGTCTTAGATAAGAACATTTATATTCCATTGTTGAAATGTTATGGTTCAATTCATTAAATCTTTATTATTAGAACGCTGGAATTTTATGATATATACCGTATCATGTCTAAAAATTTCATACGATAGCATCTGATATTAATTAAATTGATCACAATTTCGCCAATATCGGCGAGACTCCCATAAACTAAAATGTGCATGTACATATATAACAATGTACGATTGCATGCATAATTTATATTATAATAGATCTTTACGTTGTAACCTATTATGAATTTAAAGACCTGATGAGCATGATCGAGCTCACCCAAGTTCTAAAGATTTTCTGAAAAATTAATAAACTGTAATAATCCTTAAAAGAATTTTTCTTTGTGCAGCAATACATACTTTCATGTAGTTTAAGCAGTAGTCTATTTTTGGATAACTAATAACACTCATAGTTTGGCAAAATTTTATTCCTCTGTACTTCCCGGTGCACAGCTTATCTTTTGTATTGATTGATGGGTTCTCACTGGTCCCGTCACACTGAAACCGTTCACAAGTAGATTTCTGAAAATGTACAAAAATAAGTTTTACCCATTTTTTTCTTAATTTTCGGGACTTCATTCCCAGTCTATATACTCACAGAAAAAAACAACTTGTGGTAAACTTGATATCCCTATTCATATTTATTTTACTTCCTAAAGTATTTTTGTCTGATTCAATATCCGGCCTTAATAACAATGCAGACTGACGGTTAGTTTTGCTGTGTTGTTCGACGACTGGTTAAATACAATGGGATTGGTGTTTACTTCAGGCTCGCAAACTAAATATAAAGAAATACAATACACCACTGTGCCATCATTGATTGTTTAGTTTTATACCTAAATATATATATATATATATATATATATATATATATGGCGAAAGATGCAAAAAGTTAATGCTTGTGACTGCATAGAAATTGTGTAGCCGACATTTCCAGTCAAGTTCAATGTATGCGAGATTGCTAGAGGTGAGAGCCGCATATCTAACTTTGATTTCAATATATTTTGAATGCGGTTTGATCCTTGATAGTCAGTTTGCCGTCATACTCTGATGATGATCATGGAAGATCGAAACGCGTCAGTGCGTTGCGGCTGGTGGTAGTTTTGTTATGTTGTTCGACGGCTGGTTAAATACAATGTGATGGGTGTTTACTTCAAGCTCGAAAACTTGATTTAAAAATTGTTACCACCACCCGCGTGACTGCATAGAAATTGTGCAGCTGACATTTCCAGTCGAGTACAATGTATGAAAGACTACTAGACGTGATAACCGTACATCTAAATTTGCCTTTTATATATATGCAATGCAGTTTGACCATGGCTAGTCATTTTGCCGTCGTACTCTGGTGATGATGATTGAAGGTCGAAACGCGTCAGTACCTGTTACTGACGGGTAGATACCCTATGTATTTGACGATTGTTAAATACAACGGGATTGGTGTAGTCTTCAAGTTTGCAAACTTGATTATTTTGTTGTAATACCAAAATATATGTGGCGAAAGCTGCAAACATTTAATGTTCGTGTCTATATAGAATATGTGGGACAGGTATTTCGATATATATAAAAGATATATAGATATCTATATGCAATTCGGTTTAACCCTCGCTAGTCAGTTTGCTTTCGTACTCTGATGATGATCATAGAAGGTCGAAACGCGTCAGTACGTGTGGCTGTCTGTTAGTTTTGATATTTTGTTCAACAACTTACTAAATACAATTGGATTGATGTCTACTTTAGAATAAATCAAAAACAGCATGAATGGAAGATGTTATCCCATATGCACATTCGTTTCGGGCTTACTGGCGAATATGTGCAGAGATTATACCTTCCAATCAGTACCTTACTCTTTTCATAAACAGATGGCCGGAAAGTTCACAGGTTGACAAAAACTTTATAGTATTTAACCAGTCGTCGAACAACATAACAAAACTACCGCCAGCCGCAACGCACTGACGCGTTTCGACCTTCCATGATCATCATCAGAGTACGACGGCAAACTGACTATCGAGGATCAAACCGCATTGAATATATATGGAAATCAAATTTAGATATGCGGCTCTCACCTCTAGCAGTCTTGCATACATTGAACTTGACTGGAAATGTCGGCTGCACAATTTCCATGCAGTCACGAACATTAACTGTTTGCAGCTTTCGCCACATATACATATATAGGCAATACAATCTAACAATAATTGATTGCGCGGGTGGTGGTAACAATTCTTTAAATCAAGTTTGCGAGCTTGAAGTAAACACCAATCCCATTGTATTTAACCAGTCGTCGAACAACATAACAAAACATAGCAAAACTACCGATTTAAAGAATTATTACCACCACCCGCGCAAACAATTAATGTTAAATTGTATTGCCTATATATGTATATGTGGCGAAAGCTACAAGCAGTTTATGTTCGTGACTGCATAGAAATTGTGCAGCCAACATTTCCAGTCAAATTCAATGTATGCGAGACTGCTAGAGGTGAGAGCCGCATATCCAAATTTGATTTCCATATATATTCAAAGCGGTTTGATCCTCGATAGTCAGTTTGCCGTCGTACTCTGATGATGATCATGGAAGGTCGAAACGCGTCAGTGCGTTGCGGCTGGCGGTAGTTTTGCTATGTTGTTCGACGACTGGTTAAATCAATTAGATTGGTATTTACTTCAAGCTCGCAAACTTGATTTAAAGAATTGTTACCACCACACGCGCAATGTTAAAAACTTTATAGGTTCGAGCGAATTGAAGTCGGTAAATCGAATTAACAACAAAATACTATATTAATAATAACAAGAAGGAACAGATTACGCTTACATTCATCAGTAACGGTAAGTATGGGTATGAAGAAACATGATTAGATAACTTTCTAAAATCTGTACATGAGTGATCTCAGTTGGCTTGAGTTACAATTACAGTCCAAGATAGACATAATGAATACGTGCATTCTGCGACTAACTGTGTGTGATATGAAAGAATTAATTTCTCATTGCTTCAGGTTGAGCACGAATGCTTTACCTGGAACTTGTTGTACCCAACAGGAAGTTTGCTTCAACTGTCTTTAATTTTATTCCGAATATTTCGGCTTACCCTCTTGGAAGCATTTTTCAACGGGAAGTATATCCCACAAACTATTTTACAATCAGTGAGTCAATAATAATAATAATAATAATCGCAGATCAAATAGACAATAATTTAAGTACAGTCTATAAGCTGATCTTGAATGATTAGTCTAAAGTGGTTTATATGGAAGAACTTTTTTCAACTGATAACTTACGAAACTTAGATATGTTTTTCGACGACTGGTTAATTACAATGAAATTGGTGTTTACTTGAAGCTCGCAAACTTGATTTAAAGAATTGTTATCACCGCCCTCACAATATTTGTTTAATTGTATTTCCATTAGTCTATTACAAAGTCAAATACGAATGGCGAAAATTGAAACCCTTGCAGGAAACCACTGTAGTTATTACAACTGAGCATTCCTACTTTAGAGACTCTGATAGGAATAGAAAATAAAATGCCAATATGTCTAAAATATTCCAAATTTGATGGAGAATACTATTTAAATCCAAAAACATTAATGTGTGATACACTGAGGCAAATTACGCTTACTTCCAATGGTGGTGTCCGAAAAGGATTCTCATTATATCAATTAATGCTGATGCTAGAGGATTGCTATATGCGTAAGGTCATTTTAGGTTTACTACGATGAAACTGTCAATACACTTACGGAAAAAGCCTCAGAAAATCAATCCAGCCTTATTTCAGCACGTGGCGCGAATGCCCGCAACGGCAAAACGAGCAAAATCTAATTCGGACACTTTCTGAGCGGGTGATGCTCATCAGTATTGGTTGCCAGGCCATCAAAGAGTATGATCACTCCAATTAAGAAACATCCAGCCTCTCTGGGGACAAGCAACCCAGTGCCTTTTATAGTCACCATATAAACATGAATAAAACAACTAATAATGACCCAATTCGACATCGGCCGGCACACAGGATAAAAAGTCGCATTATCTAATAAATCTTGCAAGGTGATTAAGCAAAAACAAACTACTGCAAATTGGACCTTAAATTGAAGCTCCAGGACTGAAGTCCATACAAAATTGAGAAAGGACCAATTTAGTGGCATACTCGTCCAAAAACCTAACGTTGTTAAAACTTAAATCCGAGGTATGCTATTGTCAGATAGACCTCTTCATTTCGACAGTATAAATAGCAAAATTCTGTGCACGCATGTACGAGTTCCATAGATAAGTAGGGAAAATTAAATCGACGACGCTACCTCTTTTGTGCTAGAGAAAATAACACTAAAAAGGAACGGTGGATTTCAAGCTGCAATTGATGGTAGTTTGCTGCTTAAGCCAAAGGACTGTTTATAAATAGGAGCTAGCCTCACGAACTGCGCAAGTGAGTTATCCAAATTTATTTTCTATAAGCGACCGGAATTGCTGTGTGCACCAGACAATGTGTTTCATTCGGGCATAGTTTACAAGAAAAGAAGATTTTCGCTCATCTCAATGCGACAATGATTCAGCCAGACATTGTAGTTCCTTTCTGCTATCCAGTGTAGTAATGAAAACCTAACTTGACTGAACAACTATAAACTATCATTGGGGTTATACTAGGTTGAGTGCTGGCAACCCGTTTCTCAGATACATAAAGATGTACGTGTCAAATTACAGCTACTCCGCTAATTAAAACTATTATCTTAACCAATTAATGGATTTGGCATCCGTTTTTGTGCGTCTTTCTAACATCTCAGGGATTGCCAGTGATTTCAACACCAAACCAGGAAAAGACTTCTGGAAGCAACAATTGGCGGCATCTGGCTCATCAATCATGCTCATAGCCTTTAACCTTGTTGTGGCGTACTCAGTATTCTATCACCACATGTGGCATCTTGCTAAGCTGCTTACTCACTTAACCTGTGCAGATTTGGCGGTGAAATGTTATCATTCTAAAATCGACCACAATCTGTTAATTAGACGATTTCTGTATTCGGTCTAGGACGGATGTTCCATTGATTAAATCAACGGAATTCATGCCTTCCAGCACACAGAATTTTATCAAATTTCTCCACATGCGGCCGCTCATATTCCATTCGTATATCTGTGAATTGAGAACAAATATAATGCCCAGAATTCTGTCAGGGACGCCTATGCCTCTACTGAAGCACCTTCAACCACAGCCAAATGGCACCTCGATTTCCATTAAGGACAAGCTAGATCAAACTTTGAATTTCCATTCTTTGATCAAAATCAAGGACTTGTTCGTTACCTCTACTAATAGCAACGAGTTCCAAAACACGGCATTTGCTGCGAAACTGACAGATTAAACACTGGTTTGTTTGCTCCCTGAGTAGATTTCTGCTAGACACGGTCTATGAAAATAAACACTGGCTTAATGTCACAGATAAGTTGGAAGCGGTATTGAAACTTATCAAACTATATGAACGGGATATTCTGTCCAAGTAATACAATGCCACTAATTCCAGAAGCGCAACAAGTCAACTACTCTCAAAATCACTTTAATCCGACATATGTAGCAAACAGCGTGATTAGAGATGTAGATAACCCACGAAATTGTTGAGATGGAAGTCAAATTTCCTGATGGACTGAAAAGTCGTCGGAATCGTGGACCTCGTTTATTAATCTTTCGAGTTCGGTGGAATACACGTTAAAAGGATCTGCAAAAGCTCAGCGCTGCAGTATGGAGTGAGGATTCTATCTTAATGACGGCGAAACTAATAATCTTAAAAACTATAACGATATCAGTTTTCCGTGATGTGTAAAACGTGGTCACTGCTAGTACGCTAAGGATTTGCAATGAGCCGGAAAACCTAACTAGGTCAACAAAAGCAGGATTTCGAACGAGAATGCGAGGCAATAACCAACTTCATGTATTCAATCGCACTATTGAGTTTCGCCACCGGCATCAGTAGTCCACCATAGTTTAAATAGTCTCCTAAGCCGCTTTCTATTGTCTCAAGCCAGGTTTTAAGGCGACCTATGCTAATTGATAATGTGCCTGTCAAAATAGTTAAATAGTACGAAACTGGTTATAATGAAGCATCAACATGTAGTCGTATTAGTATGATTCTGAATCTTTTGTGAATGGCTCCGACGTTCGATGAGAATGAGTAATTGCCACACACCATTTACTAATGTCGCCAATGCAGCCTTTGCTGAAGTTATCCGAACACTTCTTGGAGTTTAAATCGGTAGAAATGACCGGTTTCTTAATCTTCAATACACTTAAAATTCGGTTTTGATGGCAGAAAAGTAATACGAGCTTCAGAGCCATAAATTTTGTTTATGAAATATCCAATTGGTTAGGTCTGAAGCTAAACGCATCGAATATGGTCGTCAGGACCACCATTTATCCTACGCCTTAGATCGCGATAAACGGCGACCGGCTGCCATTCATCAAGGATCACAGTTGACTAAGATTTTTGGTGGAAGAAGACGAGTCGACCTTTGCCGATATTAACAGATGTCTTAGCCTTGCAGCAGCTGTCTTTGGACATCTAAAAAGACCACAGAAGCTATCGCCTGTTTGATGAATTAAGCATAGTTGATCCATCTCTTTTCTGCGGAAGATTAAGAGATGACCCACCATAGTCGCCAGTGCATAGAAAGTTTTGCAAATCGATGAATTTGTTCAAATTGGTTAAGGAAATCGTCACGAGGCATTAACCATTAGAAAAATTTCCAAGATGATCGATTCTATACAACCGCTATTTGATGTACTACCAACAGTGAACCTCGTTTTGGAACGTACATCAATAAAGATAGGATTGTGTTTGAGAAGTGTTTATAAAATATTAATAATTATTCTTTCACGTAATCACAAGCAGTGAATAATTAGCTTTAGATTGATGATACATCCCAGTCTTTGATAATGATAATGAGATAGAATGCGGTCAGGAAACCAAATTTAAATCTGAATGGCGTCTTCAATGAATTGAATATATGAAGGTAGGTAATAGAGAATGGAGGATGATTTACATCCTGGCTCAATTTCATCAGACCAGTCTCATCTGAAGTCATGTTAAGCCAATATTAATCAGGTTTGCGGCCATCTGATAAACCAAACTCGCAGAAAGGTAGGTAGATATAAAAGCTACATCAAATATGTATGCAGAAGTTTAAATTGAAATGTTCCTACTTGGATCTGCGACATCGCCAGACTAAATGGACCGATACTGGCACTTATCCTTGTGGAATACGAGCAAAATAGCTTCAGATTTAAAATATTCTCGTCCAATTTCTATAGTTACAGCCATTTACGTAAATATAGATGATTAATTCACATACTCTGCTACGGATTTTAAATGTGTAGAGAGCAGGTTGAAACAGAACAGACCGTCTTAGACAAATAAGGCAAAGCTAGCATTCATGAAGTTTAAAGGCTATAATATAGCGCTGATACAAAATGCTGCCAACAAAGAACTAAACTAACCATCCAATAGCCTGTTTTAGTCCTAGATATTGAAATTGAAAACGTTGAACACTGTGTTTTAGTAAAGATAGTAATGCATTGGAAAAAATTTCAAAATCACACCCATTAACAGGAATTTGTTTTATTAATGCAGTTACATTTTACATTTTTTCAACATTTTGTACCAGTATATATATATATATATATATATATATATATATATATAAATTTAGTAGGTGCTGATATTTGTTGACAAATTGCTTACGTTTAGACATGCCCCACAGCCCAATATCGCCCAAACCCTCCTCACTCTCTAATCACTCAGCTTCTATCTTCGCTGCACTCTCAGCTCAGCAGAATCGGTCTTAAACTAAATCCCGATAAGACTCGTTTGATGAAACTTACCTCCAACCCATTTCATTCTCTCCCGAACGCAAATTGTTCCCTTGATATGGAAATAATTGACTCGGTCAAGCACCTTGGTACCTATTTTTCTAAATCATTAGACTTCTCTATACATCTTAATCAAATTACTTCCAAACTCTTCAAGTGGGCCGTTTGATCTGTTTCAAGACACATAACCCCACTCTGCAACTCACATTATTTAAAGCCTATGTCCTACCTCTCATCTCCTATGCTAGCGAATTTTATTGCCCTCTCACTTTAGCCTCCTCTTACGCCATCGAACAGATCGCTTCTAGATTTCTAAAGCGTGTCTTCCCTCTCAGCCAGAACTATCGAGAGCGCCTGCTCCTGGCAAATCTTCTCCCGTTATGGTTTACCCGACACTTACGAGTCATCTCTTTCATTCATAAGATCTCAACTTGCCTGTCACAGCTACAAATTCACCCCTACGCTCGCCAATAGCAACTCTCCAATAAAATCCAACTATACTCCCAATATATTTAACAAAATCTATCTCTTTTCCAAAGCCAAAAGTGTATTTAACGCACTACCTACGGAAATTAAACTCCTACCCCAGCACGAGTTTAAGAAGGCGGTTCACATACACTTCTTTAACAAATTCCTATGCGAGAACTCTGATTGGAAGCGCAACTGGTTCCTTCTTCACTCGTAATACTCTTTTTATCCCTAGGCTTTTAACTAGTTTCGGAGCGTTAAGTTTCTTCTTGCCTAGCCTCCAAATTAGACAAGTCGCCTTAGACTCTAAACGTCACATCTGGGCACTCCAATACCATTTCTGTTTACTGCATTCAATTATTAAGTACTCTGTCATAATTTGCTCTATTAATTCTCCTCATTTTATTTCAGCAAACTATCAGAAACTCGAAAATTCTGATGGAAAATCTGACTGTACACATCTGATGCTGGTTCTTCCTCGCCTTCCAACAGTCTTAATTTCGTTCAACTGAAGTCAGTGAATCTTGCACAAGACACTGATATTTCGATTCGCCACAAGCTTCAATATAGTCGACTTCGTCCAAGTCAATCCTACCTTAGAGAAACTCGAAAATTACGACAAAGAATTCCGACGGTCGATGTCTGAAGCTGGTTCTTCCTCGTCTTCTAACAAAGTCTCAAATTCGTTCATCCGACGACAGCAAATCCTGCATTGATATTCTGACTCTTCACGAGCCTTAATCTAGTCGATTCTTACCTAGTCAAATGGAATCTCTTTCTCCTCAGAACGAACTATCACGAAGTTGATGAAAGCGCTTCTCTTTCACAACTCCTATCAGCCTTATCGTTAAATACTTTGCTAGTCACTATTTCATTCAACTTTACATATTCCTACTTTTGAATTGTACCTTATCATTTCAATTGTTAGGCCAGATGGCCTTTGTTATCAAATAAATTTATTATTATAGACAAGGAAGAACAAAACTTACTCTCCCGGTGAAAAACGATTCATATTTGCATCGAAAGTTTGTATATCATAACTTCTTCTGGAAGATGGCTTTGAAAGAACGTCATAGGCTTCTTTGACTGCAATAAATTCAGTGGCTTTGCCTTTGGTCTTATCTGGATGTAACTAGAATATTAATATATAAATGTACGCTTTTCGTTTTTAAAATAAATGCATGACGAATTTCTTCTTGAGTAGCATTTCTTTTGACACCAAGAATACGATAAAAATGTTTAAATCTGGTGAAAGATGAACATCTGAAGATTCTGCGCAAACTTTCTTTTACATATTATACTTGAATATATACCCAAATGTTTTAGACAACTGAGCATAGTGTTATAGTAACATATATTGGAGTGACATTTTAAATTAAAATCGCTATCTTAATCCGATTATTCTAAAACTGAGTGCTGATTTCAATAAATGTGCATATAAGAACAAATTATTAATTAATTAATATCCACTTGAATTTTCCGCTGGTTTTTTATACTGTTGTAAACGCCTGTAAACGCCCCGGCTTCAAGTAAATGCCGTACGACGTTACAAACTCGGTTAAGGTGCTCTGAATAGAGATTAGTTACTGATATGGGGGCCCTTAAGAGGGCCTTGGCGGCGTTGCGTAGGTTATATATATGTAGTTGATGTTCTGTTCCTTTGGTGGACTCTGTTTGTGGTTCCTGCTGTTGTTATCATGTGTGTTGAAGTTCTGCATTAATTGGCTCGTCTTGCTGGCTGAAGTGCAACACGGTGAGTCACGAATGTTGCCATTTGTTGGTGAAACAAATCTGCCCCTCATTTCCTACGCCAGCGAATTCTACTGTCCTCTCACCCACGCCTCCTCGTACACCATTGAACAGGTATCCTCCAGATTTCTTAAGCGAGTCTTCCCGAACTGCCAAAACTACAGGGAACGCCTACTTCTAGCTAACCTCCTTCCGCTTTGGTTCACACGTCACCTTCGAGTCATTTCTTTTATCCATAAGATCTCAACTTCCTTACCACTCTCCAACTTTGCCCACCCAAGTCACCACTACGCCACACGTTCTAGTAACTCTTCTATCCAAGCCTTTCATACCCCCACCTTATTTAAAAAAATCTATCTGTTCTCCAAAGCCACTAATGTCTTCAACGCTCTCCCCACAGACATAAAACTCCTACCCCAGCACGAATTCAAAAAGGCAGCCCATCAGTACTTCTTCAACAAATTTCTTTGTGACACGACCGATTGGAAACGAAACTGGTTCCTTCTCAATCCATAACATTTACTCCACCCTATCTTCTTACCTCTCTTGTCTTATTCTTTTTTCTTCAAGATTCACTAATACCACCTCTCAGCCCATTCCTAACCCCATTATATCCACGTTGCGGATACTCTACTACGTTTTGCTCATCCAACTCTTTTCTTTTTTCTTGTTTCAGCGGAGGACCGGAAACCCAACAGCCCTACCGATTCACCAACGGTTCGCTTCGGACTTCGACTCTCCCTGGTCTTATTTTAATCTCGATCACGTTCTACAGATGCCTGCGATCCTTGCAAGACTCGCTCGCCTCAATCCTGCCGACTCCATCAATTCATTCGTCACGACAACGGACTCCAACGGTCGTCGTCTACCTCCGGGCCGCCATCCTTTTATCTTCATCTTCGTTTTCGATCTCACATTCACCTTGAAGATCTGATACTTCACGGACTATCTCCAATTGATCTTGTCTAGTCAAATGGAACTTCGCTTATATTTATTTTTCACCAGATTGAACTATCTTGTTGTTAATGATAACTTTTCCCCTCCCCAACCCCTCCCCCTGCTATTAAATACTTTGCTAGTCACAATTCCACTCACCTCCACATATCCTACCCTTGATTTGCTATTTCAATGATTGGGCCAGTTGGCCTTTGATGCCAAATAAATGTATTATTATTATTATTATTATTATTAATATCCAGCGTAGGTATTGACAGCCGACAGAACGCACACGCGTAACACGAGGCAGAACTGCAGATGCGACCAACTGACTTGCATGGTAAATTACCGTGCTTAAATAGCATGCAATATGTGTACTTGCATACTATTGGTTAAACGTGGTTAAACGTGGTTAAACGGCAATTTGCTTTTTTCTCATTGGTGCAACGTAAATAAATTTGAATTTAATTTACGCAATATGTCGGCGATTGATTTGTGTCGTTACAACACTTTCCTCTCTGAAAAAAAAGAAAAAAATATTCCTCTCTGCGAGGCTAGATAAGAAATGCATGACAGAGTTCGAACCAAGTTAAGCAAAAATATGATGAACCATAAGTGCTGGGCTTAAATATGCTTGTTGGTTGCTTCAACAATGATATGATGCCAGGTAACCACTAGGAATTGCTACACAAATTGTTAGCTCTAGTGGTCGGTCATAGCACGTGAGGCAAAATAGAGCAGTGTAAGTTTTTGGAGCCGCAGCGTGAAGATTTCGAGGTAAATCGCCTCTGAATTTGCCAGGTTTAAGATTAAAACCTAAGCAGGTTGGATCGTTGTCAATGTGTTTGTATACGACCAAAGGAGCTAGAGTGCTCGACGTTGTGGTCATGACATTTGTAGAGTGGTCTTTGTGAAATTGATAAAGTTGAGATATGCATTGAAAGTGGCCTGTACCATGATATGAAGCTGATCACTACTTAGTGTTGCTACACGAAAGCGTTAGCTCTAAGTAGCTGGTCATACCAAAATAGGCAGTGTAATGTCATGTGTGAGAAATACATTATAATGTAAAAATATATACATTAAAATCAAAGGTAACTGCATAAAAAATATGTACACGAACATTGCCTCAGAGATGGCATAATACCAAAGAACTGTTCAAAAATGCTACACAATTGTTAGCTAAGAACAGCTGGTTATGCCACGTGAGACAAATACTAAAAATAACGAAAGGTTAAAAAAATTTTATAGTTAATGTTAATGTTTTAAAAAAAATTAATTACGCGTTAT
>JAQBSW010004820.1:0-64519 GCA_029291075.1 Eudiplozoon nipponicum
AAGCAGACCTGCCCAGGTTTGAGTTCTGTCTGCGGCAAATTCTGGCCAATACATGATGAATTCCCAATAAGGACGAAACCGGTCTACTGGATGAATTGCCTTTTCTACACTATAAAATTCTTAGTTAATACTGATAAATGTAAGTAATTATGGGTCAGGTGTTTATATTAAGACCGTAACCTTGATTATAATAATTATTATCACCACCCGCGCAACTAATGTTTGTTTAATTATATGAATGTTCATTTCAATACCATTTACCCTTTGGCAATTGATTGTAAATTTTGTAAATTTTCGAAAAAGAGAATAACTTGCTCGCAAAATTCCCCACCAAAGGAGGAGATATTGCCAAATGTCCAGATCTAGTTCCAACTCCATGATTCTTTCTTATTGGATTCATATAGGCACCGTCCACTGGTTCAAATGGAAAACGTTAATGCAATAGCACATCCTCTGAAACCATAAAGTTTGCAGTGATACAAACTGTAATCTAGTGGTGGTTATTGTGCAGGAGATAGGACTAATTTGTTTCACAACTTTTCTTTGTACAGCTTCTATTTTATTTGACAAGCCTTTTTTAATGGATTCCAAGTTGACTTGGTTTGTGGTTCCTTCTGTTGTGGCGTTGTAATCCCGCTGAGTAAACTCGTTGAAGTTCTGCAGTAACTGGCTCATGTCTCTAGTTGTACATCAACAAGATTGGCGTGACTGAAATTTTCAATTTGTGTGAACCAATCCAAAAATTAGCGTATGTGAAGACAGTCGTCAGTACGTCGGAAAAACGCACAGCAGAAGGCAAACGCTGCAACTGTCTTGCATGGTAAATTCACCGTGCTTAAATAGCCCTGATTGGCTAGTTGCACACTATTGGTTAACGGCAAGTTTCACTTTTTCTCATTGGTGCGGCGTAAATGGGATTGAATTTAATTTACGCAATATGTCGGCGAGTTGTTTTGTGTCGTTACATCACTTTCCTCTCTGAAAAAAAAGAAAAAATATTCCTCTCGGCGAGGCTAGATAAGATGTAGGATGTTTTGTAGTTATAGTGATAGCCTTTGCGGGACAGTTGTCCATTTAGTAATGATTTCCTAAATTTTCATGGTGATCGTTATCCCTACCTGTTCCTTGATCAGTCCCGGACATTTTCCGAAAGGTGAAGTAAGAAAACTCATCCATTTTCAGATGTTTATTGCAAGTGGTGTAGCTAAGCATGAACAAATTCACAGTTAAACAAAACGGACCGCGCTCTAGACGGCAACCAAATGATATATTGTCAACACAATTGGATGTCTTATACACAAGTAATAATCAGGAACACAAACGTCTGAATCGTGATGAATACATGTAAATAATTGAAAAGATACGATGATATAAATCCAGACTGAATAGCAACTTAGTTTAAAGTCACTGATAGTTTATGGGAAGAAACACAATTAATATTGTCACTGATAATTGAAGGATAGAAATCTTGTAAAATACGTCATAAAAAGCACCACAATTAATAATTCCACTGTGTGCTAGCTTTTGAATGATAAAATACAAAATCCATTGAACTATAGAGTTTCGGATAAACAATTGATAAACACCTGATGCCATGATTAGTGGAATCATAACTGAACTGTTAGCAGTTGTATAAAAAATGGTTAAGGCAAGTAAACTAAGTAAATCCAATGTTTGAACACAGAGACAAATAAATCCACTGCATGTTACCTGCGTATTGCGCGCGGGTGTCTTTTATTTATTAAACAAAACCCTATGTAAACACCCCGGCTTCAAGTAATTGCTGTACGAAGTTACAAACTCGGTTAAGGCGTTATGGATATAGAGTTATTGTTATGATAGGTGGCCCTTAACAGGACCGGTCGTGCATTCACCGGCAAATGCCGAGAATGTTTCTTCAGTGTGAAGATGTCCTAGAGCCTTGGGTTGACTCTGGCTGTGGCTCCTTCTGTTGTTGCGTTGTAATCTCGATGTGGAAACTTCGTTGAAGTTCTGTGTTAATTGGCTAGTCTCGCTGGTCGTACCGCAACAAGATGAGTCACGGATGTTTCCAATTGTTGTTGAAACAAATCCAATAACCAGCGTAGGTAATGACAGCCGACAGCACGCACACGTAACGCAAAGCAGAAGGCAAATGCGACAACTGACTTGCAAGGTAAATTTGCCGTGCTTAAATAGCCATGCCATAGTATACTTGCACACTATTGGTTAACGGCGAGTTTCGCTTTTTTCTCATTGGTGCAACGTTAATAAAATAAAATTTAATTTTCGCAATATGTCGGCAATTAATTTGAGTCGTTACAACACTTTCCGCTCTGAAAAAAAGGAAAAAGAAGATCCTCTCTGCGTGGCTAGATAAGAAATGCATGACAGAGTTCGAACCAGGTTAAGCAAATAAAGAATGTACCATAAATGCTGGGCTTAAGTATGCTTGTTGGTTACTTCAAAAATGATATGATGCCAAGTAACCACTAGGAAATGCTACACAAATTGTTAGTTCTATTGGTCGGTCATATCGCGTGAGGCAAAATAGAGCAGTGTAAGATTTGGGAGCCGCAGCGTGAAGATTTTGAGGTAAATCGCCTCTGAAGTTGCCAGGTTTAAGTTAAAACATAGGCAGGCTGGATCGTCGTCTCAGCGTTTGTATACGACCAAAGGAGCTAGAGTGAGTGCTCGACGTTGTTGTCATGCTATTTGTAGAGTGGTCTTTGTGCAATTGATGAAGTTGAGATATGCATTGAAAGTGGCCTGTACCATGATATGAAGCTGATAACTACTTAGTGTTGCTACATGAAAGCGTTAGCTCCAAGTAGCTGGTCATACCAAAATAGGCAGTGTGATGTCATGTGTGAGAAATGCATTATAATGTAAAAATATACACATTAAAATCAAAGGTAACTGCATAAAAATATGTACACGAACATTTCCTCTGAGATGGCATAATACCAAGGAACTGATCAAAAATGCTACACTATTGTTAGCTAAGAACAGCAGGTTATGCCACGTGAGATAAATGCGAAAAATAACTTAAGGTTAAAAAAATTTTGACACGTAATGTTAATGTTTAAAAAAATATCAATTACGCGTTATACAAAGCAGGCTATTGAGATTGTGGGCAGACGGAGCCTGAGACGTATGTAGAAGGTTAAACGCTCTCAGGATCAGGCGCTTCGATAAACGGTTTCAACCTGTCTATGCTTACTGATGTCGGAGATTTTACCGAAATGAAGTCGAAGGCGGATAGCTTCGTCTTGTGGGTTATCTTGTGCCGATAGTAGACGTGGGAGCTGACTAGGCAGGCGTAGATCCATGCCATACAAGAGTTGTGACGCAGACGTTTTAATGGATTCACGAGTACGAGAACGCATGGCAAGCAGAACTAAAGGTAGAGCATCGACCCAGTTGCCATTAATGGACGAGGATGCTAAAGCAGCTTTGAGTTCCCTATGCATTCTCTCTACCATACCATTATCTTGGGGATGGTAGGCAGTCGTCTGGCGTAAGATGCATCCCATGTACCGCAAGGTGGTTCTGAAATGATCAGATGAGAAGCAAGTGCCTCTATCCGTGATGACCTCATTGGGAACACCATAATTGGATATCCATGCAGAGATAAAACCGTTAGTTACTTCGTCTGCAGAAATGGTGCCAAGAGGTAATGCCGCAGGCCACCGTGTAAATCTATCGATCATAGTTAGAAGGTAGCTGAAACCTTGAACCTTTGTCAGATGAACTATATCGATGTGGACGATGGCTAGGCGAGAAGTAGACCGAAAATGTTGCAACTTAGAACGAGTGTGCCGTGTGATCTTGTTTTTCTGACAAATAGCACACTCGGAGACCCATCGTTTAACGTTCTGCCTAAGTCTGTGACTCCAGAAACGATCTGTGAGAAGTCGGACAGTCGCTTGGCTTCCTGGGTGAGAAATTGAGTGAATTGAATCGAAAACTTTTCTCTGAAGGCTGGTCGGCAGAACTGGCTTGTTGGGCTGCGTACCCGTGAAGTAAACAATTGGTAAGCCTTCCCACAGACGGCATATGAACTTGGTTGGGTGACGGGCTATTGATCTTTGAATGTGAATGTCACCGCGTTGTTCAGTTCGCAGGAGAGTTGGCATTAGTGCAGTTTCACTGAGTGCCACGGAGATGACAGTGAATGGTGACGGCGAAGGTGGTTGTAGAGAGACGTCTGGCCTGGACAGGGCATCTGCAATGAAGTTCTGTTTGCCCTTGACGTGAAAGACGTCAAATTGCCATTCGCTTAGACGAGAAAGCTGTCTTTCCACTCTGGCAGGGTACTTGGCGATAGATGAAGTTGCGTTTCGAAGTGCGCTAACTAGTGGTGCATGATCTGTGAAAACAACAAATCTGCTACTGCCAATGATGCTGATAAAATGGCGCACTGCGTCGTAAATGGCGAGAAGTTCTCGGCCGAAAGTGTCGTACCTCGTTTCTACTGGTTGGAGAGTACGCGAGTAGAAACTGATAGGCTTCCGAACTCCGTCGATCTCTTGTTCCAAAGTGGCTCCAATAGCGAATTCAGAAGCATCTGTCGTGAGTAGAAATGGCTTTTCAAAATCTGGATGCGTTAGCATTGTGGCATTTGCTAACGAGTTGATGGCAAGTCGAAGTAATTCCTCGTCTTCGGATGACCAAGCAATGATGGAATTCTTGCTAAGTCCTTTTCGGTTCCGCAGGTGCCTGCACAAAGGATAAAGTTGTTTTGAAAGGCCTGGAAGGAACTTGCGATAATAGTTTAGTACTCCCAGGATTTTCTGCAAATCGCTCAAAGTCCTTGGTGACTTGATATTCTTGATTGAATTCGTCTTTGACGGCAACGGTTGAATACCTTGGGCCGTGATACGATGCCCTAAGAAGTCGACGGATGAAGTTGCAATCTGCGTCTTGTCACAGTTGATCTTGAGTCCGTGGTTGGATAAGCGCGAGAGGACATTTCGTAGATGTTTCGCATGAGATTCTAGATCTGGACTGAATACCATAATGTCATCGAGATATGACATACAATAAACAGAGTCGTCGCGAAGTATGTTGTCCATGAATCTTTGAAATGTCTGTGTAGCACACTTAAGTCCAAAAGGCATGTAAAGATATTCAAAAAGGCCAAATGGAGTGATGACTGCAGTTTTCTCGATATCCTCTGGTGCTACCGGGATGTGATGGTACGCTTGTCTGAGGTCAATCACTGAGAAGAAATTGCTGCCGTTGAGTTTTTCAAGTAAAGTGTTGATATTTGGAATAGGATATGCATCAGATTTTGTCACTGAATTTAGCTTACGGTAGTCTCCACAGGCTCTGTACGATCCGTTTGATTTTGAGACTAAGTGCAGTGGTGACGCCCATGAACTTTTTGATGGTCTGATGATTCCCTCTTCCAAAAGCATTGAGAATTCTTCTTGGGCAGCTTTCAGCTTAGCAGGAGCCAGTGGTCGCTTCTTGAGTGCAATAGGTTGTCCTTCTGTGACAATATGATGCATCGTGTTAGGGACTTGTAGCTCTGACTTGTTAAGATCGAAAAGCGATTTGTATTTTCGAAGAGCTGCTGGTATCTCTGCTGAATGATGCACTTGGGTTGGATGAATGACCTGTAACTCCAAACGCTCGAAGGCAAGTGTCCAAAGGTTTTTCTCAAGTCCTGTGAAGGGGTCGATGATCTTTTGATTGGCAAGATCAACAATGAGTCGAAATTTTAGAAGGAAATCAAGGCCTATTATAGTATGTGAGACCTTGGCAATGATGAAGTTGTGGGAAAATTCACGTCGTAGACCTATGTTGAGTGTGCGGTATTGGCAGCCATAAGTTGGTATGGGCTCGCCTGTAGCTGTTGCGAGAAGAACGCCTAGCGACATCTCGGCCATTGAATCACCTTTGAGAACTGAGACTGCCGCACCTGTGTCTACGATGAACTCTTCGCCAGTTTTGAAATCAAGAAGGTGCAGAAGTTCGTTGGGCTGTTTGGCCGGGTCATGCAAACAAGTAGACTGGTGATTGCGACCGGCATTGTCTGTTTGGCTCTCTATGTGAAAAATTCGGCGTGGACGAAAAGAGTCGACAGGTATGTCGGATTGTAGTTGGCTTCTTCCCTGTAGCGCCGTTGATGCCGTTGATGTGCAGAAAGTACGGTCTTCTACTTCCTGCGCCAGACGTTTCCCGATACTGATGCACCCTTGTGCCTGCGGTCTGTTGTCCTTTCCGTCAGCTGTGGAAATTGATACTCATTCGGAAATTCTTCGGAACGACAAAGACAAACTTGGCAGGCATAAAAAACTTCTGGTGGTTATAACACCAGTTCTTTGGGGCATATTTATTAAAGGATTGCGGAGATCTCGATCACCGCTTACCATTATAATTTGACTTGGAAACGAATTTTGGTCGAGCATTCACTTGATTTAGCTCGGATTTGGTAATAGCCAATCCTTCTAGAACTTTGGCCATGTTCGCCACTGTTCTCTCTAAAGAGGAGAGTCTATCATCTTGCGGGCGTGAAGAAAAGGATGATGGATTCACTTTGGGTTCCAAAACCCTATATTCTAACTCACATCTCTCAGATAAGTCATCTAGAGAGAGAGTGTTGGGGAGCTGTCTGGCAAAGAGTTTTAATGTTTGGGGAAGATTGTTAATAAAAACAACCTTAGCCTCATGGTCAGAAATGTTGGTTTTATACCAACGTTTCCGTAATTCTCTCAGTATTTCGATGGGGCCAAGATTTGACATATCTAACTGCGCATATTTGTTTATTATCTGCTCAGTTTCCGTGGGTCCAAGCAAGGATTCTACCTCGTTTTGTAGGCCCAAAATGGGATTAAGTAACTTCCTAATGGCCTCAAGCTTAGGATAAATCCGTCGCTGCAATTCAGAAGGTAGTTTAGCAAAAGCTTCGACAGTTTTTGATGACTGTCATAATCAGGAAACGGGGAGAAAGCGGAGTCTACGCGCATAAATAATAGCTCACTATCTCCATCCCAAACAGGAACATCAATATCTAAAATTGGACCTGACATTTTAACAATCTTACAGGATCTTAAAAGCATAAATTTATAAGCAATATGAAAATATATAAATATAATTTAACGAAACGCTTACCCACAAACAGCTTCCACAGTTGAATGAGCGCAGAACAAAAAAAGTCACTGTTTCCAAAAATCCGCAATTGAGCCTGTCGAGTACGTACGGTGCCGTTTCGTACGTAGGAAAGATGAACAGAGGCCCTGTTGGCCTTTGATGACAATGTATTATTATAATTATCCCCCAAAAAAAATATTCAACACAAATCCACGAATATATACCCACTAAAATTTCCAGAAGACCACGATTACGGTAGAGAAAACGCAAATGTTAATCGATTTTTATCCCAAATAAATGAAAAAGGAAGTCAATTTTCTTTATACCAAAAAAAATCAGAACAATAATAAATATCCTGGCGCGGTCGCCAATTTTGTAAACGCCCCGGCTTCAAGTAAATGCCGTACGACGTTACAAACTCGGTTAATGTGCTCTGAATAGAGATTGGTTACTGATAGGGGGCCCTTAAGAGGGCCTGGTAATGCGTTCTCCTGAAGTGTTCAGTGTGAAGATGTTCTAGAGCTTTGGGTGGACTCTGGTTGAGTTGTCACTCCCGTGGTTGAGCTGTAATGACGATGTGGATAACGTCGTGCAGGTTCTGCAATTAATTGGCTCGTCTCTCTGATTATACCGCAACAAGTTGAGTCACGGATGAAGTTAATTGTTGGTGAAACTATCAAATCACCAGCGTAAGTATTGACAGCCGACAGAACGCACACGCGTGAAGCAGGTAGAATGCAAATGCCACAACTGACTTGCATGGTAAATTGCCGTGCTTAAATAGCATGCCATGCCTACTTGCACACTATTGGTTAAACGGCAAGTTTCGCATTTTTTCTCATTGGTGCAACGTAAATAAAATTGAATTTAATTTACGCAATATGTCGGCCATTAATTTGTGTCGTTACAATCTTACGGGATCTTAAAAGCATAAATTTATAAGCAATATGAAAATGTATAAATATACTTTAACGAAACGCTTACCCACAAACAGCTTCCACAGTTGAATGAGCGCAGAACAAAAGCACTTTTTGTACGTAGGAAAGATGAACAGAGGCCCCGTCGGCCTTTGATGCCAATGTATTATTATTTTCCACAGTTGAATGAGCGCAGAACAGTACGTACGATGCCGTTTTGTACGTAGGAAAGACGAACAGAGGCTCCGTTTATTATTATTATACCCCCCAAAAAAAATCACAAATCCACGAATATATATACCCAACAGAATTCCAGAAAACCACGATCACGGTAGAGAAAAACGCAAATGTTGATCGATTTTCATCCCAAATAGATGAAAAAGGAAGTCAATTTTATTTATACCAAAAAAATCAAAACAATAATCAATATCCTGGCGCGGTCGCCAATTTTGTAAACGCCCCGGCTTCAAGTAAATGCCGTACGACCTTACAAACTCGGTTAAGGTGCTATGGATATAAAGTTATTGTTATGAAAGGGAGCCCTT
Organism: Eudiplozoon nipponicum; assembly: GCA_029291075.1. Taxonomy (NCBI): domain Eukaryota; kingdom Metazoa; phylum Platyhelminthes; class Monogenea; order Mazocraeidea; family Diplozoidae; genus Eudiplozoon; species Eudiplozoon nipponicum. Next base: position 8,543 of record JAQBSW010004820.1, read on the forward strand.
AACAGGTCCGGTCGTGCGTTCTCCGGCAAATGCCGAGAATGTTTCTTCAGTGTGAAGATGTCCTAGAGCCTTGGGTTGACTCTGGCTGTGGTTCCTTCTGTTGTTGCGTTGTAATCTGGATGTGGAAACTTCGTTGATGTTCTGCATTAATTGGCTCGTCTCGCTGGTTGTACCGCAACAAGATGGGTCACGGATGTTGCCAATTGTTGTTGAAACAAATCCAATAACCAGCGTAGGTAATGACAGCCGACAGCACGCACACGTAACGCAAAGCAGAAGGCAAATGCGACAACTGAACTGCACGGTGAATTTGCCGTGTTTAAATAGCCATGCCATAGTCTACTTGCACACTATTGGTTAACGGCGAGTTTCGCTTTTTTCTCATTGGTGCAACGTAAATAAAACTTAATTTAATTTACGCAATATGTCGGCAATTAATTTGAGTCGTTACAAAATGTTTAATAGAAGAAAATGATGTTATCAAGAATAAACTGTGTAATTTTGATGGAATATGTGTGGTTTGAATCCAAATAAAGATATTCTATTCTATTCTATTCTAAATTTTGAATTTGATATGCGTTGATGTGCGTAAAAATTGGAGCTGTAATGTTCCGTCTAATGTACCATGCAGCGTTACAAATAAATTAAATTGGAACCCCGAGTGAGTAGTTTCTCTTGGTGGCCCTTAATAGAGCCTCGGAGATATTCGCCTGCAAATGCCTTTTCATTTTGGAAGTGTTATCAGAGTGTATGTGTCAAAAAGACCTTCTAAAAACTAGTTCTTTGTGTTCTGTACGTTGGCAGGTAATCCTTTTGGCAGATTCATTTGAACAAGTTGAATTGATGAAGAGAGATGTGTTAGTTTTTGTTCAAAGGCCTTGACTTATATTGTTCAGTGTCTGCCGCTACACCGAGATGCCTGGCACACGTATAAATCTGGTTATGAAATAATCCATTGCGTATTACTGGATGCACAGCAACATGAATATTGGTGTGACTGAAGGCTTATAGAATTGGTTATACAGAGTGGAATGCGCAAGTAACACAATCTTCGTAGATATTCAGTGCAGCTGGTAACGTCACAGCAATCACAGGTAGCGAGCAGAGCAGAAATGTGTTGTGTAATAATTGCATCGCGCTTATGTAAATGCAATGTCGCACGTAATTGGTCAACGGAAGGCTGTGCGTTCTCATTGTAGGCGAATTAATCTGAGCCGTTACAGATCTATCTGAAAAACGAGATGAATATATAAGCCCAAACATTGGAGCAAAAATTTGTTGATCTATATTTCTTAACAAGTAATGATATTGATTTCACAATATTAACTGAAACTGTGCTCATTAAGGACATTGAAAATCATGAATTTTAAACGCATTGATATTCCTTATTTAGAAATGTAACGGCTCAAGAACAATTCGCCGACATATTGCCTAAATGAAATTCAAAATTCATTTACGCGTCACCAATTAAAACGAGCGAAATTTGTCGTTAAACAATGGCATGCGAGCTTTCAAACATGGTGCATTTACCATGCTTGTCATTAGCACGTTTGATTTCTGTTTTGCGATACGTGTGCTTGCTGTCTCGCGTCATATTGACTGCTCGACCACGCTGAATTCTGGACTAGCATCATTTGAGCTGAGACGCCTAGTCATTGAGATATCACGCCAATCTTGTTGCTGCACAACTTGTGAAACGAATGGGGCATCTTTTTATTGGAGCTGTAAGTGTGCCAGTCACCATGGTTTTGTCGCAGATCTTCAACAAGACAGTTCTGAGCCTTCGCACAGCCACAACGCCACAACGGACGAACAACAGCCAGTTAACCAGAGGCGCTTCAATTATCTAGGAGTACTTCTAGACCTTGCTTCCCTACCATTCTTTCTCGGCATTTGCTGGAGAACGTAAATCCGGCCCTAATAAGGACCCTAAAATTAACTGTATATCAGCCTCTAAGGACCTTAATTACTTTGTACCGTCGCACGACATTTATTTGAAGCCGATGTGTTTTCAAATTGGCGATCGCAGCAGGATCCTGAGAACAGTACTGTTTTCTGACTTGTTTTTATATCAAAACTTTTGACTGAAGTGCAAAAAACTGTGTTTTTTATTTTATTATCATGGTAATACAGTAAAGCCACGTTAGCACACAATGCCACATCGTTTTTCCAACCTGGTTGCGAATCTTTCTAAATTCAAGGTCTTCTACGTTTTTTGTTGGGAGCAAATTTATTGAGGGAAAGGTTAATTCAACACCTATATACAAAATGCGCCAAACATTGAAAAACTGTAGACGCCGATTTGTGATTTTGTGAAAGCACATTTTCTCTGAAGCCCATCTCCTTAGTTTCAACTGTAAATGCAGATTTTGATTACGCCAAACTGTGGACGCCAATTTGTTATTTTCTAAAAGCACATTTCGTCTAAGTAGATTTCGCCAATTTTCTGTGTACGTTGAAGCTCGTCTCAGCAGTTTGAAGTGCGGAAGCCGATTTTCGTAAGCGTTTCGTTATTTTATTTCGCCCATAAATTTATGCTTTTATGATCTCGTAAGGTTGTTAGAATGCAAGATCCAATTTTATATATTGATGTTCCTGTTTGGGATTGAGATTGCGAGTTATTCTTTATGTGCGTAGACTGCTTTCTCCTCATAACCAGCTTATGCCAATCATCAATAACTGTCAAAGGTTTTCGCAAAATTACCTTCAGAATTGCAGCGACGAATTTATCCGAATCTTGAGGCCATTAGGAAAATACCCAATCTCATTTTGGGCCTCTAAAATGAAATGGAATCCTTGCTGAGTCCCACTGAAACTGAGCAGATAATAAATAAATATGCGCAGTTAGACATGCCAAATCTTGGTCCCATCAAAATTTTAAATGAATTGCGGAAACGTCGTTATTAAACCAATATATCTGATCATGAAGCTAAGGTTTTTTTTATTAGCGACTTTCCCCAGACATTAAAATTGATCGCCAGACAGCTCCCCATCTCTCTCTACATAGATGACTTATCAAAGAGATGCGAGGTATAATTTAAGGTTTAAAAACCTAATTTAAATTCTTCATCATTTTGTCCTTCCACACAGTATGACAGGATTTCCTCTTAAGAGAGAACAATAGTAAACATGGCTGAAGTTTTAGAAGGATTGACAATAGGGAAATCCGAGTTAAATCAGGTGAACACTCAACCCAATTTTACACCAAAAACACGAAGTAACAGTAGGCGGCGATCTAGATCCCCACAAACTTTTAAGAGAAATGCATAAAGAACTGGTGATATAATCACCAGAATTTATTTCATGCCAAGTCTATCTCTGCCGTTTGGAAGTATTTCTGAATGAATGCCAATTTCCACAGTTGACGGGAAAGACCACAGAAAACAGGCGCAGTGTAGCATCAAGGTCGAGAAACTTATGGCGCAGAAGATAAAAGACCGTACTTTCTACGCATAAACGGCATCAACGGCGCCACAAGGAAGCAATCACTTAAAATCTGACATTCCTATTAACTCTTTTTGTCCACGCCAAATATGTCACACGGAAAGCCAAACTGACATTTTCAGTCGCAATCACCATCCCACTTGTTTGTATGACTCGGCCAAACAGCCCAAAGAACTTCTGCATTTTCTTGACTTCAGAACTGCCTAAGTATTCATTATAGACACAAGTACAGCAGCCTCAGTTCTCAAGGGTGATTCAATGGCTGAGATGTCGCTAGGCGTTTTTCTCGCAACCGCTACAGGAGAGTTCTTAAATACATATGGCAGCCGGTATCGCATACTCAGTATAGGTCAACGGCGTGAAGTTACTCACAATTTCATCGTCGCCAAGGTCTCACACAATATAATAGGCCTTGATTTCCTTTTCAAATTTCTGCTCATTGTTGATCTAGCCAATCCAAATATCATCGATCCCTCCACCGGACTTGAGCAAAGTTTTTGAACACTTGCCTCCGAGCGTTTGGAATTGCAGGTCATTCAGCCAACCCCAGTGCATCATTCAACAGAGATATCAGCTTCTCTTCGAGAACACAAGTAGCTTTTTGTACTCCGAAAGTCAGAGCTACGGGTCTCTAACATAATGCACAATATCGTCACGCAAGGACAACCTATTGTACTGAAGAAGCGACCACTGGCCTCGGCTAAACTGAAAGCTACCCAAGAGGTATTTTCTAGGCTGTTGGAAGAGGGAATCATCAGATCATAGAAAAGCTCATGGGCGTCATCACTGCTCTTAGTTTCCAAATCAAACGGATTGTACAGAGTCTGCGGAGATTACCGCTAGTTAAATTCAGTGCCAAAATCTGATGCACATTCGATTCCAAATATTAACATCTTACTTGAAAAACTCAAAGGCAACAATTTCTTCTCACTGATTGACCTCAGCCAAGCCTACCACCACTTCCCGGTAGCGCCAGAAGATATTGAAAAAACTGTGGTCATAACTCCAATTGGCCTTTTCGTATATCATTACATGCCTTTTGGATTTAAGTGTGCCACACGGACATTTCAAAAATTCATGGACAGCATACTTTGCGACGACGCCGCTTACATTATGTCATATCTTGATGACATAACGGTATTGAGTCCAGGCTTAGAATCTCAAGCCAAGCATTTACGAAATGTCCTCTCACACTTATCCAACTACGGACTCAAGATCAAATTTGACAAGACGCAGATTGCAATTACATCCGTGGACTTCCTAGGGCATCGTATCACGCCACATGGTATTCCAACTTTGCCGTCAAAGGCGAATTCAATCAGAAATGCCAAGTCACCGAAGAGTGTTAGAGAGTTGCAGAAAATTTTGAGAGTTCTAAACTTCTATCGCAAGTTTCTTCCTGGCCTTTCAAGACAAATTTATCCTTTGGGTAGGCACCTGCAGAATCGAAAAATACATAGCAAGAATTTCATCATTACTTGGTCAACCGAAGACGAGGAATTACTTTGACTTGCCATCAACTCGTTAGCAAATGCTACAATACTAACGCATCAAGATTTTCAAAGATCATTTCTACTCACGAAAGGTTCTCCTGAATTCGCTATTGGATCCACGTTGAAACAAGAAATCGACGGAGTTCGGAAGCCTATCAGTTTCTACTCGCGTACTCTCCAACCAGTAGAAACAAGATACGACACTTTCCGTCGAGAACTCCTCGCCGTCCACGACGCAGTGCGCTTTCTTATCAGTATCATTGGCAACAGCAGATTTGTTGCTTTCAAAGATAATGCCCTTTAGTTAGCGCACTTCGATACGCGACTACAACTATTGCCAAATACCCTGCCAGAGTGGAAAGACAGCTTTCTCGTCTAAGCGAATGGCAATTTGACGTCTTTCACGTCAAGGGCAAACAGAACTTCATTGCAGATGCCCTTTCCAGGTCAGACGTCTCTCTACAACCACCTTCGCCGTCACCATTCACTGTCAACTCCGTGGCACTCAGTGAACCTACACTAACGCCAACTCTCCTGCGAACGGAACAGCGCGGTGACATTCACATTCAAAGATCAGTAGCCCGTCACCCAACCAAGTTCATATGCCGTCTCTGGGAAGGCTTACCAATTGTTTATTTCACGGGTACGCAGCCCAACAAGCCAGTTCTGCCGACCAGCCTTCAGAGAAAAGTTTTCGACTCAATTCACTCAATTTCTCATCCAGGAAACAAGGGGACTGTCCGATTTCTCACAGATCGTTTCTGGGGTCAGAGGCTCAGGCAGAACACTAAACGATAGGTCTCCGAGTGTGCCATTTGGCAGAAAAGCAAGATCACACGGCACACTCGTTCTAAGTTGCAACATTTCCGAACTACTTCTCGCCTAGCCATCGTCCACATCGACATAGTTCATCTGACAAAGGTTCAAGGTTTCAGCTACCTTCTAACTATGATTGATAGATTTACACGGTGGCCTGCGGCATTACCTCTTGGCACCATTTCTGCAGACGAAGTAACTAACGGTTTTATCTCTGCATGGATATCCAATTATGATGTTCCCAATGAGGTCATCACTGACAGAGGCACTTGCTTCTCATCTGATCGTTTCAAAACCACCTTGCGGTACATGGGATGCATCTTATGCCAGACGACTGCCTACCATCCCCAATCTAACGTTTTCGTAGAGAGAATGCATAGGGAACTCACAGCTGCTTTAGCATCCTCTTCCTTTAATGGCAACTGGGTCGATGCACTACCTTTAGTTCTGCTTGCCATGCGTTCCCGTACTCGTGAATCCATTAAAACGTCTGCGTCACAACTCTTGTATGGCATGGATCTACGCCTGCCTAGTCAGCTCTCACGTCTACTACCCGCACAGGATGACCCACAAGACGAAGCTACCCGCCTGTCGACTTCATTTCGGTAACATGTCTGAACAGCAGCCGAGACATACGCCTCGAGCAGTCCATCGTTCATCCGCAGCTCCACAGCTGCAAGGAGTCTCGCTTGCAGACACGTGTTGCACCATGCACCAAAGTTTCGCGGTCCTTACCCGATTTTGCTCAGACAACCCAAATACTTCATTATTATGCAAGGCGCGACACCGACATCAGTAAGCATAGACAGGTTGAAACCGTTTATCGAACCGCCTGATCCTGAGAGCATTCAATCTTCTACACACGTCTCAGGCTCCATCTGCCTACAATCTCAACCTAGCAATAGCTTGCTTTGCATAACGCGTAATTGATATTTATTTTTTTAACATTAATTTTTCGTTATTCTACGTATCAAAAATTTTTAACTTTACGCGCACCACTTGCGCCCTATGTCACGCAACGTGACCTATGAATCCACATGATTCATTTTTTCTCACACACACTTGTCTCACGTGGTATAAACAGCTGTTCTTAGCTAACAATCGTGTAGCATTTTTGAACAGTTTGGTATTATGCCATCTCTGAGGCAATGTTCGAGTACACATTTTTGTCGTTACCTTTTGATTTTCATGTATATATTTTTACATTGTAACGTATGGCTCACACCTGAGCTCACACTGCCTATTTTGGTATGACCAGATACTTATAGCTAACGCCCTTTTGTAGCAACACGAAGTATTTATCAGATTCATATCATGGCACAGACCACTTTTAATGCGTATCTCAACTTCATGATTTTCACAGTGACCACTATGCGAATATCATGATCACAACGTCGAGCACACACTGGCTCGTTTTGTCGTATTCAAACACATTGATAGCGATCCAGCCTGCCCAGGTTTTAACTTAAACCTGGCAACTTCAGTGGCAATCTACCTTGAAATCCTCACGCTGCGGCTCCAAAACCTCACACTGCTCTATTTTGCCTCACGCAGTATGATCGGCCACTACAGCTAACAATTTGTGTAGCAATTCCTAGTGGTTATTTGGCATCATATCACTGTTGAAGCAACCAACAAGCATACTTTAGCCCAGCATTTATGGTATATTTTTCAAGGCATGGGCAGAATAATAACCAGTTTCTTTAATTTTTTCAAATTCTGCCATACATTTATTATCAAGCCTCGCTCAGAGGAATGTTTTTCTTTCTTCAGCGAGGAAAGTAATGTAATGGCTAAAGAACAATTCGCCGACATACTGCGTAAATGAAATTCAAATGTAATTTACGCGGCACCAGTTAAAACAAGCAAACGTTGCTGTTAAAAAATGGCGTACGAGCTATCGTTTTCAGGCTATATAAGCACGTTGAATTTACCATGCCAGTCAGTGTGCACATTTGCCTTCTGCGGTGCATTACGTGCGCGTACTGTCTCCTGTCATACTGAATTTTCACCCACGCTGACTTCTGGATTTTTCTTCACACGCAGAGTCAATTTCAATCACGCCAATCTTGTCGTTGTACAACTAGTGACACGGAGCATCATCTAATTATTAGTCATTCACGTGTGCCAGTCAACACGGTGTTTTCGCAGATCTTCGACGAGACCATACTCAGTCTTCCCACACTCTCTCGCCGCTGATGTCAAAGCTACAACAGAAGGAACACCAGTCAATAAACCAGAGCCTGTCTCAATTGTCTAGGAGTGTTTGTAGACACTGATACACTAGCTAACTTCCTCGGCATTTTCTAGAGAACCTATACCGGCGCTAATAAGGCCCCAGAAGCACTTATTCTCTGTTATCATGGTACCTAATTGACTTTTTGACGTTGTACGGCATTTACATTACGATATCTTTTTTTAAAAACACAATATTGTTTTATAAAACCAGCGAGAAACCAAATGTCCAAAAATGAAATTTAATTTATTTTTATATGAGAAGTGTAACGACACAAATTAATGGCCGACATATAGCGTAAATTAAATTCAATTTTATTTACGTTGCACCAATGAGAAAAATGCGAAACTTACCGTTTAACCTATAGTGTGCAAGTAGGCATGGCATGCTATTTAAGCACGGCAATTTACCATGCAAGTCAGGGGTTGCATTTTCATTCTGGTTCGCGTAACGCGTGTGCGTTCTGTCGGCTGTCAATACCTACGCTGGTGATTTGATAGTTTCACCAACAATTGGCTACATCTGTGACTCATCTTGTTGCGGTACAACCAGCGAGACGAGCCAATTAATGCAGAACTTCAACGAAGTTTTCCACATCGTGATTACAACGCGACAACAGAAGGAACCACAGCCAGAGTCAACCCAAGGCTCTAGGACATCTTCACACTCTGAATAATTCAGGAGAACTCACGACCAGGCCCTATTAAGGGCCCCCCTTTCATAACAATATCTATATTCAGAGCACCTTGACCGAGTTTGTAACGTCGTAAGGCATTTACTTGAAGCCGGGGCGTTTACAAAATTGGCGACCGCGCCAGGATATTGAGTATTGTTCTGATTTTTTTGGTATAAATAAATTGACTTTCTTCTTCATTTGTTTGGGATAAAATAGATTAACATTTGCGTTTTCTTTACACTGATCGTGGTTTTCTGGGAATTTTGTTGGGCATATATTCGTGAATTTGTGGTGAATTTTTTTTGTGGGCATAATAATAATAACACATTGGCATCAAAGTCCAACGGAACCTCTGTTCGTCTTTCCTATCCAGTTACTGTTACGTGTTTGTTTTGCGCTCATCCTACTGTTGAAAATAATAATACATTGGCATCAAAGGCCAACGGAACCTCTGTTCGTCTTTCCTATCTGGAAATATTTTTGGAAGCAGTTACTGTGACGTGTTTGTTCTGCGCTCATTCTACTGTTGAAAATAATAATACATTGGCAACAAATGCCAACGGAACCTTCTGGTCGTCTTGCCTACCGTAATGGACAATTTCAAGCAGTTACTGTGACGTGTTAGTTCTGCGCTCATTCAACTGTGGAAGCTGTTTGTGGGTAAGCGTTTCGTTAAAGTATATTTATATATTTTCATATTGCTTATTAATTTATGCTTTTAAGATCCCGTAAGATTGTTAGAATGTCAGGTCCAATTTTAGATGAGCGTTGGATGGAGATAGTGAACTATTCTTTATGCGCGTAGACTCCGCTTTCTCCCCGTTTCCTGATTATGACAGTCATCAAAAACTGTCGAAGGTTTTTGCTAAACTACCTTCTGAATTGCAGCGACGGATTTATCCTAAGCTTGAGGTCATTAGGAAGCTACCTAATCCCATTTTGGGTCTACAAAACGAAGTAGAATCCTTGCTTGGGCCCACAGAAACTGAGCAGATAATAAACAAATATGCGCAGTTAGATATGCCAATCTTGGTCCCATCGAAATACTGAGGGAATTACGGAAACGTTGGTATAAAACCAACATTTCTGACCATAAGGCTAAGGTTGTTTTTATTAAAAATCTTCCCCAAACATTAAAACTCTTTGCCAGACAGCTCCCCAACACTCTCTCTATAGATGACTTATCTGAGAGATGTGAGTTAGAATATAGGGTTTTGGAACCCAAAGTGAATCCATCATCCTTTTCTTCACCTCTGCAAGATGATAGACTCTCCTCTTTAGAGAGAACAGTGGCGAACATGGCCAAAGTTCTAGAAGGATTGGCTATTACCAAATCCGAGCTAAATCAAGTGAATGCTCGACCAAAATTCGTTTCCAAGTCAAATTATAATGGAAGCGGCGATCGAGATCTCCGCAATCCTTCAATAAGTATGCCCCAAAGAACTGGTGTTATAACCACCAGGTTTTTTATGCTTGCCAAGTTTGTCTTTGTCGTTCCGAAGAATTTCCGAATGAGTGTCAATTTCCACACCTGACGGAAAGGACAACAGACCGCAGGCACAAGGGTGCATCAGTATCGGGAAACGTCTGGCGCAGGAAGTAGAAAACCGTACTTTCTGCACATCAACGGCATCAACGGCGCTACAAGGAAGAAGCCAACTACAATCCGACATCCCTGTCGACTCTTTTCGTCCACGCTGAATTTTTCACATAGAGAACCAAACAGACAATGCCGGTCGCAATCACCAGCCTACTTGTTTGCATGACCCGGCAAACAGCTCAACGAACTTCTGCGCCTTCTTGATTTCAAAACTGGCGAAGAGTTCATCGTAGACACAGGTGCGGCAGTCTCAGTTCTCAAAGGTGATTCAATGGCTGAGATGTCGCTAGGCGTTCTTCTCGCAACAGCTACAGGCGAGCCCATACCAACTTATGGCTGCCAATACCGCACACTCAACATAGGTCTACGACGTGAATTCTCCCACAACTTCATCATTGCCAAGGTCTCACATAATATAATAGGCCTTGATTTCCTTCTAAAATTTCGGCTCATTGTTGATCTTGCCAATCAAAAGACCATCGACCCCTCCACTGGACTTGAGCAAAGCTTTTGGACACTTGCCTCCGAGCGTTTGGAGTTACAGGTCATTCAGCCAACCCCAGTGCATCATTCAGCAGAGATATCAGTAGCTCTTCGAAAATACAAATCGCTTTTCGATCTTAACAAGTAAGAGCTACGAGTCTCCAACACGATGCATCGTATCGTCACAGAAGGACAACCTATTGCACTCAAGAAGCGACCACTGGCTCCTGCTAAGCTGAAAGCTGTCCAAGAAGAATTCTCAAGGCTTTTGGAAGAGGGAATCATCAGACCATCGAAAAGTTCATCGGCGTCACTACTGCACTTAGTCTCTAAATCAAGCGGCTCGTACAGAGCCTGTGGAGACTACCGTAAGCTGAATTCAGTGACAAAATCTGATGCATATCCTATTCCAAATATTAACACTTTACTTGAAAAACTCAACGGAAGCAATTTCTTCTCAGTGATTGACCTCAGACAAGCCTACCATCACATCCCGGTAGCACAAGAGGATATCGAGAAAACTGCAGTCATCACTCCATTTGGCCTTTTTGAATATCTTTACATGCCTTTTGGACTTAAGTGTGCTACTTAGACATTTCAAAGATTCATAGACAACATACTTCGCGACGACTCTGCTTATTAAATGTCATATCTAGATGACATTATGGTATTCAGTCCAGATCTAGAATCTCATGCGAAACATCTACGAAATGTCCTCTCACGCTTATCAAACCACGGACTCAAGATCAACTGTAACAAGACGCAGATTGCAACTTCATCCGTCGACTTCTTAGGGCATCATATCACGGCCCAAGGTATTCAACCGTTGCCGTCAAAGACGAATTCAATCAAGAATATGAAGTCACCAAGGACTTTGAGCGATTTGCAGAAAATCCTGGGAGTACTAAACTATTATCGCAAGTTCCTTCCAGGCCTTTCAAAACAACTTTATCCTTTGTGCAGGCACCTGCGGAACCGAAAAGGACTTAGCAAGAATTCCATCATTGTTTTGTCATCCGAAGTCGAGGAATTACTTCGACTTGCCATCAACTCGTTAGCAAATGCCACAATGCTAACTCACCCAGATTTTGAAAAGCCATTTCTTCTCACGACAGATGCTTCTGAATTCGCTATTGAGCCACGTTGGAACAAGAGATCGACGGAGTTCGGAAGCCTATCAGTTTCTACTCGCGTACTCTCCAACCAGTAGAAACGAGGTACGACACTTTCGGTCGAGAACTTTTCGCCATCCACGACGCAGTGCGCCATTTTATCAGCATCATTGGCAGTAGCAGATGTGCTGTTTTCACAGATCATGCATCACTAGTTAGCGCACTTCGAAACGCAACTTAATCTATGGCCAAGTACCCTGCCAGAGTGGAAAGACAGCTTTCTCGTCTAAGCGAATGGCAATTTGACGTCTTTCACGTCAAGGGCAAACATAACTTCATTGCAGATGCCCTGTCCAGGCCAGACGTCTCTCTACAACCACCTTCGCCCTCACCATTTACTGTCAACTCCGTGGCACTCAGTGAACCTGCACTAACGCCAACTCTCCTGCGAACTGAACAACGCGGTGACATTCACATTCAAAGATCAATAGCCCGTCACCCAACCAAGTTCATATGCCGTCTGTGGGAAGGTTTACCAATTGTTTTCTTCACGGGTACGCAGCCCAACAAGCCAGTTCTGCCGACCAGCCTTCAGAGAAAAGTTTTCGATTCAATTCACTCAATTTCTCACCCAGGAAACCAAGCGACTGTCCGACTTCTTACAGATCGTTTCTGGGGTCACAGACTTAGGCAGAATGTTAAACGATGGGTCTCAGAGTGTGATATTTGTCAGAAAAACAAGATCACACGACACACTCGTTCTAAGTTGCAACATTTTCGATCTACTTCTCGCCTAGCCATCGTCTACATCGACATAGTTCATCTGACAAAGGTTCAAGGTTTCAGTTACCTTCTAACTATGATGGATAGATTTACACGGTGTCCTGCGGCATTACCTCTTGGCACCATTTCTGCAGACGAAGTAACTAACGGTTTTATCTCTGCATTGATATCCAATTACGGTGTTCCCAATGAGGTCATCACGGACAGAGGCACTTGCTTCTCATCTGATCGTTTTAAAACCACCTTGCGGTACATGGGATGCATCTTACGCCAGACGACTGTCTACCATCCCCAAGCTAATGGCATGGTAGAGAGAATGCATAGGGAACTCAAAGCTGCTTTAGCATCCGCGTCCATTAATAGCAACTGGGTCGATGCACTACCTTTAGTTCTGCTGGCCATGCGTTCCCGTACTCGTGAATCCATTTAAACGTCTGCGTCACAACTCTTGTATGGCATGGATCTACGCCTGCCTAGTCAGCTCCCACGTCTACTACCGGCACAAGATGTCCCACAAGACGAAGCTACACGCCTTCGACTTGATTTTGGTAACATGTCTGAACAGCAGCCGAGACACACGCCTCGTCCAGTCTTCGTTCACCCACAGCTCCACAGCTGCAAGAGAGTACTTGTTCGCAACAATAATGCTGTTGCACCACTACAACCAAAGTATCGCGGTCCTTACCCGATTTGCTCAGACAACCAAAATATTTCATTATTATGCAAGGCGCTACACCGATATCAGTAAGCATAGACAGGTTGAAACTGTTTATCGAACCGCTTGATCCTGAGAGCGTTCAACCTTCTACACACGTCTCAGGCTCCGTCTGCCCACAATCTCAATAACCTGCTTTGTATAACGCGTAATTAATTTTTTTAAAACATTAACATTAACTATAAAATTTTTTAACCTTACTTTATTTTTTCGTATTTGTCTCAAGTGGTATAACCAGCTGTTCTTAGCTAACAATTGTGTAGCATTTTTGAACAGTTCTTTGGTATTATGCCATCTCTGAGGCAATGTTGGCGTACATATTTTTATGCAATTACCTTTGATTTTAATGTATATATATTTTACATTATAATGTATTTCTCACACATGACATTGCACTGCCTATTTTGGTATGACCAGCTAGTTAGAGCTAACGCTTTCGTGTAGCAACACTAAGTAGTGATCAGCTTCATATCATGGTACAGGCCACTTTCAATTCATAGCTCAACTTCATCAATTGCACAAAGACCACTCCACAAATGTCATGACCACTACGTCGAGCACTCTAGCTCCTTTGTTCGTATACAAACACATTGACGACGATCCAACCTGCTTAGGTTTTAACTTAAACCTGGCAAATTCAGAGGCGATTTACCTCGAAATCTTCACGCTGCGGTCCAAAAACTTACACTGCTCTATTTTGCCTCAAGTGCTATGACCGACCACTAGAGCTAACAATTTGTGTAGCAATTCCTAGTGGTTACCTAGCATCATATCATTGTTGAAGCAACCAACAAGCATATTTAAGCCCAGCATTTATGGTTCATCATATTTTTGCTTGACTTGGTTCGAACTCTGTCATGCATTTCTTATCTAGCCTCGCAGAGAGGAATTCTTTTTCCTTTTTTTCAAAAAGGAAAGTGTTGTAACGACACAAATTAATGGCCGACATATTGCGTAAATTAAATTCAATTTTATTTACGTTGCACCAATTAGAAAAAAGCGAAACTTGCCGTTTAACCAATAGTGTGCAAGTAGACAGGGCATGCTATTTAAGCACGGCAATTTACCATGCAAATCAGTTGGTGGCATTTGCATTCTACCTTGCGTCACGCGTGTGCGTTCTGTCGGCTGTCAATACCTACGCTGGTGATTTGATATTTTCACCAACAATTAACTACATCCGTGACACAACTTGTTGCGGTATAACCAGAGAGACGAGCCAATTAATTGCAGAGCCTGCACGACGTTATCAACATCGTGATTACAGCTCAAGCACGGGAGTGACAACTCAACCAGAGTCCACCCAAGGCTGTAGAACATCTTCACTCTGATCAATTCAGGAGAACGCATTACCAGGCCCTCTTAAGGGCCCCCCTATCAGTAACAAATCTCTATTCAGAGCACCTTAACCGAGTTTGTAACGTCGTACGGCATTTACAAAACTTTAAATACATCTTAAATATATAAGCCTAATCTCATTTGTTTTTGTTTGAATTAGTATTGTAAACGCCCCGGCTTCAAGTAAATGCCGTACGACGTTACAAACTCGGTTAAGATGCTCTGAATAGAGATTTGTTACTGATAGGGGGCCCTTAAGAGGGCCTGGTTGTGCGTTCTCCTGAATTATTCAGAGTGTGAAGTTGTTGTAGAGCCTTGGGTGGACTCAGGTTGTTGTTGCTCTTATTGTAGAGTTGTAATCACGATGTGGATAACGTCGTTCAGGTTCTGCAATTAATTGGCTCGTCTCGCTGGTTGTACCGCAACAAGATGAGTCACAGATGTAGCCAATTGTTGGTGAAACAATCAAATCACCAGCGTAGGTATTGACAGCCGACAGAACGCACACGCGTAACGCAAAGCAGAATGCAAATGCGACAACTGACTTGCATGGTAAATTGCCGTGCTTAAATACCATGCCATGGTAATATATTGTTGGGGACTTTTGCGGGGTTGTTTTCTAGTTCGTGAATTTTGTACCCGTCCTCCATATCAATGGTGGCTATTATTATTACCCGAGCGCCTAATCAGTCTCTGATAATTTTCGGATGGTTGATGTGAGAAGGCAAAAACATCTGGTCATACGTATATTAGATATAATGTTGCAAATAGCAATATAATTCACAGTTAGTTCAAATTGAATATATGTTGGTCAGCTGCAAAAACAGATTTTATGCAAAATAGTTCTTTAACACTATTCACAGTTAAACTAAATTTTCCGTCTTCTAGAAAACGAAAGTTAAAATGATTCATGTTATAAAGAAAAATGTTTTGTATAATCCGTATAACGACTTCAATAACAAAAAAACTCACAAATATTTAGTTCAGTGTTTTATCCTCAGGTTATTATATTAATCCATTACTCTCTGAAGTTCGGATAGTTAACCACGGTAAATCCAATGCGTAACTTCTGCAACTAAACGAAATAAGTTCACTGAGACACAATAGTCCACCGCGTGTTTTTTCCGTTTCGAGCGCGGTTCTGTTTCTTTTACAAAAACACTATTTATTACAAATAAAATTGCAGTTCAAGAAATATCGATTAAAACTTCTTGAGACTAAAAGAGATTGTTCCTAAAATCACAGCTAAGAGAAATATTGTTTAAGGACAGAGTTAGAATATATGACCTTAAAGAGCACAGCGTTTGTAAAAATTGACCGTCGTTGGGTTATAACACGGAGCCGCGTGTTACAATATGTCTACTTGCACATTATTGGTTAAACGGCAAGTTTTTAATAATAATAATAATACATTTATTTGGCATCAAAAGCAAACTCGCCCGACCATTGAGATAACAAATCAAGGGTAGGATATGTGGAGGTGAGTGGAATTGTGACTAGCAAAGTATTTGATGGCAGGGGGTTTGGGAAGGGAAATGTTATCAAAAACGTCAAGATAGTTCAATCTGGTGAAAAATAAATAAGAACAAAATTCCATTTGACTAGACAAGATCAATTGGAGAAAGTCCATGAATTGTCAGAGCTTCTAGGTAAAAGTGAGTTCGAAAATAAAGATAATAAAGATGGCGGATCGTAGGCAGACATCGGTCGATGGAGTCCATTGTCGTGGAGATTCAGTTGATGGAGCATAGCCAGGACATGGATGGAATCAGCCGGATTGAAAACGAGCTTCTTGCACGGGTCGCAGGCATCCGTAGAACGAGGTTGTGATTGAAGGAAGGCCAGGGAAAGTCGATGTCCTGTTGGGTTATCGGTCCTCCGCTGAAACAAGAAAGAAAAGAATTGGATGAGGAAAACTTAGTAAGGTATCCACTACGTGGATATGATGGGGTCGCGAATGGGTTGAGAAGAGGTATCAGTGAGTCAAGAAGAAGGGATGAAGACCAAGGAGGTAAAGTGGAAGATTAGAGAAGTTAAAGAGAATAGCCTGGGGAGAAGTAAATGTTATGGATTGAGAAGGAACCAGTTTCGTTTCCAATCGGTGGTATCGCAAAGAAGTTTGTTGAAGAAGTACTGATGGGCTGCCTTTTTGAATTCGTGCTGGGATAGGAGCTTTATATCTGTGGGAAGAGCGTTGAAAACATTAGTGGCTTTGGAGAAGAGATAGACTTTTTTAAATATGGTGGGGGTATGGTTAGCTTGGATAGAAGAGTTACTAGAACGTGTGGCGTAGTGGTGACTTGGGTGGGCAAAGTTGGAGAGTGGTAGGGAAGTTGAGATCTTATGGATAAAAGAAATGACTCGAAGGTGACGTGTGAACCAAAGCGGAAGAAGGTTAGCCAGAAGTAGGCGTTCCCTATAATTTTGGCATTTCGGGAAGACTCGCTTAAGAAATCTGGAGGATACCTGTTCAATAGTATACGAGGAGGCGAGGGTGAGAGGACAGTAGAATTCGCTGGCGTAAGAAATGAGGGGCAGAACGTAGACCTTGAATAATGTGAGTTGGAGAGTGGGGTTGTTAGTCTTAAAACAGATCAGACGGGCCCATTTGAAGAGTTTGGAAGTAGTGTGTGTAAGGTGTGGGGAGAAGTCTAGGGACTTAGAGAAATGAATGCCGAGATGTTTGGCCGAATCTATTATTTCTATGTCGAGGGGGTAGTTGGCAACCGGGATAGAGCAGAATGGATCAGACGAGAGTCTCATTAAGCGAGTTTTGGTGGGATTTAGTTTGAGACCGATTCTGCTGAGTTGCAAGTGGAGCGAAGATAGGAGCTCCGATATAAGGGGTGAGGAAGGGTTGGATGTTGTGGGGTTGCTGAATACGATAACCATGTCATCCGCATATTTGAACAGCTTGAAAAGATTGTCTTCAACCTGTATGTGTGCGAGTGTAAGGTTGAAGAGAATGGGACCAAGTACGGAGCCCTGGGGAACACCGGATCGGACATGGGTTGGCCTCGAGTGACTACTGCCAACTTTTACTGTCGCATATCGGTTTCGAAGATAATAACTGATAAGATTGAGAACGTTGCCGCAGATACCGCTTCTCATTAAGGCAGATTCGATTGCTGAAAATGACAGCGAGTCAAAAGCCTTGGATATATCTAGGAAGAGGAGAGTGCACTGAAGCCCTTTAGAGAAAGAAGAGTAGCAATGATCGAGAACACTAACTAAGTTGGTGGAAGATGAGCGGCCGTTCAGAAATCCATGTTGATCATCAAGGAGGTAGAAGTTTACATGAGACTTAATGAAAGGGTAGATTAGGTTGTATAAGATCCTGTCGAAGATTTTGGTGAAAGAAGGTACGATAGTAATGGGGCGGAGATCTTTAAATGATGAGATCGAGGAAGTGCCATTTTTGGGGATAGGAGAGATCGTCGAGCAAAGCCAGTCCGGGGGAAGATAGGTGGTTTCGAGACAATGATTAATAACATCTGCAATTAGAGAGAAGACGTTCCAGCCAAGCAGAGCAATCATGCTGACCGAGACACCGTATTGATCAAATTGGTGTTTAGATTTAATGTCTTTAACTGCTTGGGCGACGGAAGCCGGAGAGACGTAGAACCAGCGTAGGTTCTCGGAGTCTCCGTTGTCTAACATCTCAACAGGCGGAGTGGGAGTGGAAAATGAGTCGAGAAGGTGAGTCAGATAATCGTTAGCGAAGCAGAGGTCGTCTGACTGAGAGAAGTTAATATACGAGGTTTTGGGCTTTTGCAACAATTGGTGTTTGATGATGGCGAATTTTGCCCGGGGGTTAGGAGCTGAGCGGATGCGTCTTTCGATGTGGAGCGCTTGTTTGTTGATAGCCTGATTAATGTGTCCATCAATGCGTCTCAGAGCGAGGGCGCGGGCAAGTGACGAAGTGCGTAGACGAGAGCTGCGTGCTAGGTTGTCCCGTGCCTTAAACAGAGCGTTCAACTTATTCGTCGAGTGTACGTTTTGAATAGAGGTGGCGGAGTTGTAGTGGGAGGATAGGATGTTATGAACTTCGGAAAAGCACGAGGAGAGATTGTTTGGGAGAAAGAGGTCCCTCCAGTTAACAGCGTCACAGAGTCGGCGGAACTCTTCCCAGTTGGTGAATCGCCTGAACGAATGTGTGTCTTCTCGAGGGGTGAAGGATAAGAGAGGTAAGAGGAAGGATACCTGGCAGTGATCAAGATTAGGGAAGATCTCCCGAGAGTGAACATCGGTCACCTCGTTGTTGGAGAGTACACAATCCAGCTGGTTGTGCCCTCGGGTCGGAAAGTGCACGAATTGATGTAGCAAGTTGTCCGCGAAGAGTCGAAGCAGTGGGTGACTTTCCGAAGCTAGGTTATGCCAATTAGCCAAGGGGAGGTTGAGATCACCCACAACGACGTACCGATCGGAGTGTAAAGAGAAAAAAGTAGAAAGGAGTTGGGCCCCGCGAGTGTCGTCGATGAGTGAGAGATTAGGGGGTCTGTAGACAACACAGGTAGATATGCTTTGGTTATGGATTAGTAGCTGAAACGAGAAAAATTCCAATCCTTGAGTGTTCGATGTCGATAAGCGTTTGGGCATAAGAAGGGATCGGACATAGGCGGCTAGACCACCCCCGCGACCGACAGTTCTGTCGCTACGAAGGAACGTGTATCCGTGAATGAGGAAGAGATCATCACAGTGGATGGAAGGGGACAGCCAGGTCTCAACAAGAAAGCAAATGTCTATCTCGTTAGAGGATAGAAAAGCTCGTAGATGATTGATTTTTGGCGTAAGTGATCTGCAATTGATGAGAATTGCGGAGAGTGCTCTGAGAGAGGGATGGTTAGATCGGGGAGGAGAAGCGTGCGGGGGCTTTCCGCTGGCGGGCGGGACGAGATCTAGGGCTGATGAGGGTGACTGACCGCTCATTGACAAGGATGGAGTGGTCAGCATCGATGTGGATTTCTTTTGTCCCTCGTTTGTCAGGTGGGTGAGGTAGTTGGAGGGTTTGAAAGCAACAGGGGGGCGAGAAGTCTGGGCTCGAGGGGGCACTCTGAAGCTGCGATGATGGGGAGAGCGGGGACAGTGACTGATCAGGAGCTGAGACGCTGCAGTCCTGGGTGGGGTCGATAATGGTTTCAATAGCGGGAGTTGAGGTTGTTGGGGCTGGGTCGAAGTCCCGATTGGCCTTGGCAGACTTACGTTTGTTCGGTCTCCGGGTGGTGGCATCCGTCCCAGGAATAGCTTGTCGTGGAGATGTGGACCTTGCGGACGAACTTGGGAGAGAGGTTTCGTTGTTAGGAGGCTTGGCGCGGCGTGGTCGGCCTCGGCGACGTGGTAGAGCTTGAGACTGAGAGGGAGGGCTGGTTGCGGAGTAAGGGCTAAAAGTGAGAGGGAGGCCTTCAAATCGGGAGGGAGTCAGCAGGGGTGGTCTGGAGGAAGGTGCATCACCGAGGATACCGCCGTGAACAGAGCGGCTTTTCTTTGGATTGCTCCAGCCCGGAAAGGCGCGATGAGCTGGAGGTGGGGGGGTGGTGTCGGGTTGATGTGTTTGGGCTTTCTCTAGGGTCCTCTGTAGTAGCGTATGATCTCGCTTTAGTTTGACTTTCCCGGATGCTAAAGTGGGCGAGTGCAATTTGAGGTGACGAAGCTCATCGTCAGACAGTCTTTTATGTGAGGAGAGAATAAATGCTTGACCCTTACCCGAGGAGATCTCTTTAAGGTGGCTAAAGTTGTCTCCTATTTGGCTGATCATATCAGAGGCCAGAGCATCCTTTGAGAGAGGGGAGAGCGGGGACCATAAAAAGATGTTTCTCTTGTTTTGATTTCTCAGGGCAACCTCCCTGGCTACCCCGTTCAGAAACGCATCAGCTTGACGCAACAAATGGGGTTGAATAGTGGATAATGAAAGGTTGCCTGTCAGGGCTCCAATTAATCCTGAGATGTCCGCCATTTGCTGTTGGAGGTCAGTGATGTTAGAGATAAGCTTTTGGGTGATGAACGGGGAGATGGGGGCTTGCGACGAGAGCTGGTTCATGGTGGAGTGAGATAGAAGAGCAGAAATATTGATGAGAGGAAAAAAAGAAAAGAATGGGTATTAAAATGTCAAAAATAAAAAGGGAAATCGGGTGGGCTAGGAAAAGATCCTTGAAAACTGAAGGTAAAATCCAAAAAAATGTGTGTAGGTAGATTCCTGGTGTAACCTAAAAATGAGATCAGACAAAAAAATCCCGAGAATCTGAAATTAAAAACAAAATGAAACCCGATATCCTTCGAAATTAGAGAAAGAGTTGAAAACCCGCAAACACGCTCTCTCCGGTCGTAGCATATCAGTACATCTGTTGTGCTCACTTATGACTCAATTAGTAGGAAACCTGTATTACGCCCTTTTAACGACTATATATTTGGTAGAAGAATGTGGAATAATAGGACGGTACAATCTCCTAGATGAATGTGTAAACCTGCAATAGTGAAGCTAACATAATCTAAAGTCAACGACAATGCGACTTCAACTGCTAACTCACACTTTATAACATATATACCGAGTCTGTAAATGACACTAACACTATGGCTATTTTGTTAGTAACCGATACCAACATTATTGTACCGAAAAGGTACATGGTACTAACACTATGGTTACCGAGTTGGTACATGATACCAACCTGATGGATATCAATTTAAGACAACATGAACGGAAAATATAATCTCAAACACATTCGTGTAAAGCTTACTGGCGACTCATCAGTAGGAGCCGGTATTACGCCCTTTAACCACTATTTATTTGGGTGAAGAATGTGGTATAATAGGACAGTACAATCTCCTAGACGAATGTGTAAGACTGCAGTAGTGCTACTAACATCACATAAAATCTCGATAATGCGACTTTAACGGAAACTCACACTATATAATATATATATCTAGTCTGTAAAGGATACTAACACTATGGCTATTGTGTCTGTAACCGATACCAACATTATAGTACCGAAAAGGTACATGGTACTAACATGATGGATATCAATCTATGCTATTGTTGACCGAAATTGAGATCTAAAACTATTTATGAACACTTTATACTCCAATAAATCCATAGACTCTGGTCTTGATCGATATCAGTAATCACATTTCGCGAAAAGCATGAAAACATTCAATTCAATATATTACAGTTAAATACTGTTTGTTGCGAAGATCTACTATATATACAAGTATGTATTAGGTGTTGCGAACCTAGTAACAAATTAGTTCATTTGTACTATCACTATGGTTACCGAGTCGGTACATGATACCAACCTGATGGATATCAATTTATGCTATAGTTCACCGAAATTGAGAATTACAACAATTTCTGAACACCAGTTACTCCAGTAAATCCATACACTCTGGCCTTGAACGATATCAGTTATCACATTTCGCGATAAGCATGACATCATTCAATTCAATATATTACAGTTAAATACTGTTTGTTGCGAAGACCTAATATATATGCAAGTATGTATTAGGTGTTGCGAACGTAGTAACAAATTAGTTCGGTTGTGACCAGTAGGATAAACCGTTACGTTACGAACGAAAGTATAATAATAATATATTTATTTGGCATCAAAGGCCAACTGGCCCGACCATTGAGATAACAAATCAAGGGTAGGATATGTGGAGGTGAGTGGAATTGTGACTAGCAAAGTATTTGATGGCAGGGGGTTTGGGAAGGGAAATGTTATCAAAAACGTCAAGATAGTTCAATCTGGTGAAAAATAAATAGGAACAAAATTCCATTTGACTAGACAAGATCAATTGGAGAAAGTCCATGAATTGTCAGAGCTTCTAGGTAAAAGTGAGTTCGAAAATAAAGATAATAAAGATGGCGGATCGTAGGCAGACATCGGTCGATGGAGTCCATTGTCGTGGAGATTGAGTTGATGGAGCATAGCAAGGACATGGATGGAATCAGCCGGATTGAAAACGAGCTTCTTGCACGGGTCGCAGGCATCCGTAGAACGAGGTTGTGATTGAAGGAAGGCCAGGGAAAGTCGATGTCCTGTTGGGTTATCGGTCCTCCGCTGAAACAAGAAAGAAAAGAATTGGATGAGGAAAACTTAGTAAGGTATCCACTACGTGGATATGATGGGGTCACGAATGGGTTGAGAAGTGGTATCAGTGAGTCAAGAAGAAAGGATGAAGATCAAGGAGGTAAAGTAGAAGATTAGAGAAGTTAAAGAGTATAGCCTGGGGAGAAGTAAATGTTATGGATTGAGAAGGAACCAGTTTCGTTTCCAATCGGTGGTATCGCAAAGAAGTTTGTTGAAGAAGTACTGATGGGCTGCCTTTTTGAATTCGTGCTGGGATAGGAGCTTTATATCTGTGGGAAGAGTGTTGAAAACATTAGTGGCTTTGGAGAAGAGATAGACTTTTTTAAATATGGTGGGGGTATGGTTAGCTTGGATAGAAGAGTTACTAGAACGTGTGGCGTAGTGGTGACTTGGGTGGGCAAAGTTGGAGAGTGGTAGGGAAGTTGAGATCTTATGGATAAAAGAAATGACTCGAAGGTGACGTGTGAACCAAAGCGGAAGAAGGTTAGCCAGAAGTAGGCGTTCCCTATAATTTTGGCATTTCGGGAAGACTCGCTTAAGAAATCTGGAGGATACCTGTTCAATAGTATACGAGGAGGCGAGGGTGAGAGGACAGTAGAATTCGCTGGCGTAAGAAATGAGGGGCAGAACGTAGACCTTGAATAATGTGAGTTGGAGAGTGGGGTTGTTAGTCTTAAAACAGATCAGACGGGCCCATTTGAATATTTTGGAAGTAGTGTGTGTAAGGTGTGGGGAGAAGTCTAAGGACTTAGAGAAATGAATGCCGAGATGTTTGGCCGAATCTATTATTTCTATGTCGAGGGGGTAGTTGACAACCGAGATAGAGCAGAATGGATCACACGAGAGACTCATTAAGCGAGTTTTGGTGGGATTTAGTTTGAGACCGATTCTGCTGAGTTGCAAGTGGAGCGAAGATAGGAGCTCCGATATAAGTGGTGAGGAAGGGTTGGATGTTGTGGGGTTGCTGAATACGATAACCATGTCATCCGCATATTTGAACAGCTTGAAAAGATTGTCTTCAACCTGTATGTGTGCGAGTGTAAGGTTGAAGAGAATGGAACCAAGTACGGAGCCCTGGGGAACACCGGATCGGACATGGGTTGGCCTCGAGTGACTACTGCCAACTTTTACTGTTGCATATCGGTTTCGAAGATAAAAACTGATAAGATTGAGAACGTTGCCGCAGATACCGCTTCTCATTAAGGCAGATTCGATTGCTGAAAATGACAGCGAGTCAAAAGCCTTGGATATATCTAGGAAGAGGAGAGTGCACTGAAGCCCTTTAGAGAAAGAAGAGTAGCAATGATCGAGAACACTAACTAAGTTGGTGGAAGATGAGCGGCCGTTCAGAAATCCATGTTGATCATCAAGGAGGTAGAAATTTACATGAGACTTAATGAAAGGGTAGATTAGGTTGTATAAGATCCTGTCGAAGATTTTGGTGAAAGAAGGTACGATAGTAATGGGGCGGAGATCTTTAAATGATGAGATCGAGGAAGTGCCATTTTTGAGGATAGCAGAGATCGTCGAGCAAAGCCAGTCCGGGGGAAGATAGGTGGTTTCGAGAAAATGATTAATAACATCTGCAATTAGAGAGAAGACGTTCCAGCCAAGCAGAGCAATCATGCTGACCGAGACACCGTATTGATCAAATTGGTGTTTAGATTTAATGTCTTTAACTGCTTGGGCGACGGAAGCCGGAGAGACGTAGAACCAGCGTAGTTTCTCGGAGTCCCCGTTGTCTAACATCTCAACAGGCGGAGTGGGAGTGGAAAATGAGTCGAGAAGATGAGTCAGATAATCGTTAGCGAAGCAGAGGTCGTCTGACTGAGAGAAGTTAATATACGAGGTTTTGGGCTTTTGCAACAATTGGTGTTTGATGATGGCGAAATTTGCCCGGGGGTTAGGAGCTGAGCGGATGCGTCTTTCGATGTGGAGCGCTTGTTTGTTGATAGCCTGATTAATGTGTCCATCAATGCGTCTCAGAGCGAGGGCGCGGGCAAGTGACGAAGTGCGTAGACGAGAGCTGCGTGCTAGGTTGTCCCGTGCCTTAAACAGAGCGTTCAACTTATTCGTCGAATGTACGTTTTGAATAGAGGTGGCGGAGTTGTAGTGGGAGGATAGGATGTTATGAACTTCGGAAAAGCTCGAGGAGAGATTGTTTGGGAGAAAGAGGTCCCTCCAGTTAACAGTGTCACAAAGTCGGCGGAACTCTTCCCAGTTGGTGAATCGCCTGAACGAATGTGTGTCTTCTCGAGGGGTGAAGGATAAGAGAGGTAAGAGGAAGGATACCTGGCAGTGATCAAGATTAGGGAAGATCTCCCGAGAGTGAACATCGGTCACCTCGTTGTTGGAGAGTACACAATCCAGCTGGTTGTGCCCTCGGGTCGGAAAGTGCACGAATTGATGTAGCAAGTTGTCCGCGAAGAGTCGAAGCAGTGGGTGACTTTCCGAAGCTAGGTTATGCCAATTAGCCAAGGGGAGGTTGAGATCACCCACAACGACGTACCGATCGGAGTGTACAGAGAAAAAAGTAGAAAGGAGTTGGGCCTCGCGAGTGTCGTCGATGAGTGAGAGATTAGCGGGTCTGTAGACAACACAGGTAGGTATGCTTTGGTTATGGATTAGTAGCTGAAACGAGAAAAATTCCAATCCTTGAGTGTTCGATGTCGATAAGCGTTTGGGCATAAGGAGGGATCGGACATAGGCGGCTAGACCACCCCCGCGACCGACAGTTCTGTCGCTACGAAGGAACGTGTATCCGTGAATGAGGAAGAGATCATCACAGTGGATGGAGGGGGACAGCCAGGTCTCAACAAGAAAGCAGATGTCTATCTCGTTAGAGGAATAGAAAAGCTCGTAGATGATTGATTTTTGGCGTAAGTGATCTGCAATTGATGAGAATTGCGGAGAGTGCTCTGAGAGAGGGATGGTTAGATCGGGGAGGAGAAGCGTGCGGGGGCTTTCCGCTGGCGGGCGGGACGAGATCTAGGGCTGATGAGGGTGACTGACCGCTCATTGACAAGGATGGAGTGGTCAGCATCGATGTGGATTTCTTTTGTCCCTCGAATAAATGCTTGACCCTTACCCGAGGAGATCTCTTTAAGGTGGCTAAAGTTGTCTCCTATTTGGCTGATCATATCAGAGGCCAGAGCATCCTTTGAGAGAGGGGAGAGCGGGGACCATAAAAAGATGTTTCTCTTGTTTTGATTTCTCAGGGCAACCTCCCTGGCTACCCCGTTCAGAAACGCATCAGCTTGACGCAACAAATGGGGTTGAATAGTGGATAATGAAAGGTTGCCTGTCAGGGCTCCAATTAATCCTGAGATGTCCGCCATTTGCTGTTGGAGGTCAGTGATGTTAGAGATAAGCTTTTGGGTGATGAACGGGGAGATGGGGCTTTGCGACGAGAGCTGGTTCATGGTGGAGTGAGATAGAAGAGCAGAAATATTGATGAGAGGAAAAAAGAAAAGAATGGGTATTAAAATGTCAAAAATAAAAAGGGAAATCGGGTGGGCTAGGAAAAGATCCTTGAAAACTGAAGGTAAAATCCAAAAAAATGTGTGTAGGTAGATTCCTGGTGTAACCTAAAAATGAGATCAGACAAAAAAATCCCGAGAATCTGAAAATAAAAACAAAATGAAACCCGATATCCTTCGAAATTAGAGAAAGAGTTGAAAACCCGCAAACACGCTCTCTCCGGTCGATGCGTTCCACCCGACAAAATAACTTTCTCTCTCTAATTTCAGAGTTTGTTAATTAGTACCTAGCCAGGCGTGACTTTCCTTAGCAAACTGCATTTGTTTTATTCACATTTTGGTTTCCAATTTACACCTGCTATCATTTTGTGTTTTGAATCGTACATATTGGGGACGTTCTGGAACAGGTAATTTAATAATTCTGTTTTTCGCGTCTTATATCTTTCGTTTTTATTTGATCAGGTGTATTGTACGTAAAAAGTACACAGTCCGTTGCCGAATAAAAGGTTATCAACTATATACATAATTTCGATCAACATGGAAGCTAATCTTAAGTTTGAGGACACTAACAAGTTAGCTCAAGATATAGCAGGCATGAACTTAATAGATGTGAACGAGAATACTAGCTTATTAAACTCAAATGAGTGTATTAAGACTGAAAGTGACTTGGCATCTATGGGGTTCTCATTAACTAATATGGTTGGCGCCTCTACAAAATATGTCTCGTAGCTGTGTACTCTGGTTAGGAATAGGATAATAATCAATCTTCATCACTGAGTTTAATAGACGATAATTACCACCAAACCTCCATTTTCCCGGTTCAGGTTTGGGAACTACCACTATTGGGGATGCAAAATTGGAATTTGACCATTTACAAATTCCCTATTCGCGCAATTGGTAAAATTCAGATACAGCAACTTCTTGCTTGTGTTGTGCCAATGGTTGGGCCTTTGGTGAACAGGACAAGAGAGCCACCAATTCTATTTGATGTTCTACTCCTGACTTCAATCCTTTTCTCGTAGCACTGAAAGTTTGAAACGCGGCAAGGTGTTTCTCGATGATGTCGGCAAAGTCATTTTCGACTGTAGCACGGAGTAAAAGGACTGTTCTAACTGCCGAAATGTTAGAATCAGTTGGTGTTAACATCCCTACGGCTTCTGCGATAGTCCCACTGTTGGGATCTAGAGTCAGCTTGAAGTGAGTCAAGAAATCAATCATATATAATATGGTCCTTGACATCGGCTACAAGAAAGTTCCATGCAAAAGATGTCTGGCCTAATGTTACCGACAATTCTTTCAGGTCTCTAACTCTCATCGGACTACCATTTGCGGCCCATAGTTTATAATCAAATGTGGAGCAATATGCTTCCACCACATCTGACCTAACTATGCTTAATTCAGCTCCTGTGTCGATGAAAAACTCCTGTCTAGTTAATTCATTTTTAATAATGAATTTTTTGCTGGATAATCAGGCAATGTTTTCCAGATCTCCGCTTAGGAAGTATCTAACACTCCTGCCGTCTATTTCGGTTCTCTTTGCTATTGTCGAATATTTTGGTTTCGTCTTCAGTATGCCTTTTAAAGGCATGTCTGGAGCCTTTGCAATGGAACACCACTACGGCTCCTACTAGCGGGGGGTTTATCCTTTTCCCAGTGATGAATTCCTCCCTAACGGTTTAGTGCTTCCTTTCCATCTGGGTCCACCTAAACGCAGGTATATTCAATTTTCTCCTTAGCATTTTACACTTCGTCCATATTCACAATATCCTTGCACCGTCCGCGCAGCCCAATGAAGCGTTGACGCGAGTGACTCCCTCGACGTCTAGTATTTCTATCCTGATTCCGAAGTTGCGAAATACCTCTCGCCATATCATCCCTTTTTCGATGTATACGTGAAACCTCTCTACATAAGTAACGCACACTTCCTTGTAGCAAAAGGATGGTGTCAGTATCTGCCCTGCCTGGCTGCACCATAACAGAGTCTGCCGTTACAGCATGTACCTGCTATTTATACACCCCATCTAGCCCTCTGAGTTTACTTGGCAAATCAACATTCATTGTTTCAAATACCTCTAATGTGGCTCTAAGCCTGGATGGTAGCTCAGCTGTAAAAATAGAATTCACCACATCTTTAGATATATTCAACCCGGATGCTGCCGCACAAAGGCGTTCACAAAACTCTAATGGTAGTTGAC
This sequence comes from Eudiplozoon nipponicum, assembly GCA_029291075.1. Taxonomy (NCBI): domain Eukaryota; kingdom Metazoa; phylum Platyhelminthes; class Monogenea; order Mazocraeidea; family Diplozoidae; genus Eudiplozoon; species Eudiplozoon nipponicum. The sequence goes on from JAQBSW010004820.1 coordinate 36,994, forward strand.
GCCCCATCTTTTCTAGTCGTAATAATTCGCACATTTGTGCTGATCTTCCAAGCTGATACATCTGTTGAATTTCGACCATAAGCAACTCGAATGCATTATACGGTTCATCTTCCACAGTTCTGTTTCTAATTTTTTCCAATGTGCTACTGAAATTCTCTAGCATTGCCATCCATACTGCAGCAAATTTCTCCATAGAGTTTAAAATCTAGTAAGGTTTATATAACATTTGGGCATCCCCGACCCAACTTAGAATAGAATAGAATATCTTAATTTGGATTCAAACCACACATGTTCCATCAAATAGATAATAATATTGGAAAATTTACAATATAAAAAAAGATATCACATATATAAAAGAAATTTATCACATAATGTTTTTTTCAGATTTATACGGTGGTAGACTAAATATTTTTGGACTGGCGCGGTCGCCATATTTTGTAGAGGCGCTAACCATATTAGTTAATGAGAAACCCATAGATGCCAAGTCGTTTTCAGTCTTAATACACCTATTTGAGTTTGAGAAGCTAGTATTCTCGTTCACATTTATTAAGTTCATGCCTGCTATATCTTTAGCGTCCTTCATCTTAAGATTAACTTCCATGTTGATCGAACTTATGTATCTATTTGATAACCTTTTATTAGGCAACGGACTGCGTACTTCTTACGTACGAAGGAAATAAGACGCGAAAAACAGAATTATTAAATTACCTGTTCCAGAACGTCCCCAATATGTACGATTCAAAACACAAAAATATGGAAAGTGTATATTGTGAAAATTAAGAATTTGTAAACCAAAATGTGGAAAAAAACAAATGCAGTTTGCTAAAGAAAGTCACGCCAGGCTAGGTACTAATAACCGAATCCTGAAATTATGCATAATTCAAACGTATATATACTGTCAAGTATTTAAACAAAGAATGTTCTAGAAAATAAACGAATAATTTCTTTTTAAATAATATACGTTTCAATCAGCCACGGTGGTTTAAATTTATCAATAATTGTCACGTAATGTTGTCGTAGGATATGTCTTCCTCTACACTTACCACTGGTATTCCTAATGTCAGCAATTATGAGTCAGGCACAACCTCGAATGATCAGTCCTTCTCGGGTTTAGTTTATCAATATCTTCGTCTACTCTGATAAATTGTGTGATGCAAAAATCCGGAGATACCAGTCCTCATTGTCAGTTATTTCAATGACTATTTGGTTCCCTAGGGCTCAGTACCGGGCTCTGTATTTTTCAACCTAGTACTTATGCATATTCTGGTTGCGGATAAACAATTCAATCGGTTGTAAGTTTCAGTAGTCCAGCCGCTCTCAGCTCTTCCGCATCTCTAATTGCGTAGCTGCTACCTTTTCTTCAAACTGACCTAAACTCAATCTAGATAAAACTCGCTTAATGAAACTTGTTTCCGACTTTATCCTTTCTTTTCCAACTGCAAATTCTTCACTAGATATTGAGATGATTAACTCGAACAAACACATAGGCTTATAGTTTTGAAGTCATCGAAATTCTCTCTATATCTTCACCAAGTGATGCCAAAACTCTTCAAATGGACCGTTCGATCTGCTTCAAAATAAAAACCCTACCCCGTGTACTCTATTCAAAGCCTACGTTCTATCCATAATATTATATATCAGTTATATATATATATATATATATATATAATGCTCTATCACCTTGGCCCAGTCTTTTGTAAATGTGCAGATCGTTTCTCGATTTCGTAAGTGTGACTTCTCTCAAGATCATAACTATCAAGAGCGCCACCTCCTTTTATATCTCTTGCTATGATTCAGTCGTTACGTACGAGCTACGCCTTTCGTTCACAAGGACTCATCTTACCTGTTGCTGTCGAATTTTTCTCGTCCTAATTAATCATACAGTATGCGCAATTGTAATTCGTTAGTTCAATTTAGCCATAAACCAAATATCCTTAATAAAGTTTGCGCCTAATCAGAAGACACAAGTATTTTCAGCACACTGCCCACGGAGGCAAAACTCCTACTTTAGCTCTAAAAAGGTGTTTATCCTGATCATCTTTAATACATTCTCAAGCGAGTAAACTGAATGGAAGCGTAACTCATTTTTTTCGGACTTGTAATACAAATTAAGCTTGATGTGAATATCGCTACCCTCTTTAATAGCTTTACGAGAATTTCAATTTTTCATTTTGACTAAAGATTTTGCACCTCGCTGGTGACTATGAACATCGCCAAAATTTATCCACATGATTGCTAATAATGGCGTGCCATAATTATTGGACTAACAGTTTTACTTTTGCTTCAACTACTCTAACGGAAACACAGCAGAATAGGACTATGTGGTTTGGCCGCTCATTGTCTTTACCTTCTTCTTTGTTTTTACCACAAACCAATGATATTGCCCACACTTGAGATTGTTGCAAAATAAGGCCCGCTTGATACTCACAAATAGACTTCAAATCACGTAAACAGACTTTGTTTCCGGATTCTTCTCAAGTTTTAATTCCAGTCGATTTTATCCTGGTCATTGCAAACTACATTAATCTACAAGAGGCACTTCTATAAACTCTGTCTTTCAACTTGTACCAGTCAAACGGTTACCTTTATCGATAAACAATAAATATTCACTGTTATCCTAATTCTGATTCGTATTTAGATCTCTTTAATTGTCGGGCAAGGCAGCATTTGTTGTAAAATAAACATTCATTGTTATTATTATATGATAATAATAATAATATTATTATTACTACTATTATTATTATTATTATCAGATGTGTTAAACTTTTTTTCAATAATTTTGCAGTAGCAAATTTTCGTTAAGAAGCAATTTTATTAGTACTGCTTGACATAGTTTGAACCCAATTAATCATTTGGTTTATTAACTGATGTAGGATTCAAAACAAATCTAATAAAATTTCTGGTGCTGGTCTGGAGTATACTTGATCACCTTTTCTGCCACAATATGGTGTCAACTAACTGCTAATATTAGCCAATTCAGCGCAGGCAATAGCAGTTAGCATAACCGATTGATTAAAATGATTGCATGACGGAAACCGGAAGAGCCACGTCACGCAACTGCATCGAAAAGAACATAAAATGTCAATGTCATTTTTCAATTTCCACTTCCAATCAAACAAGTTCATTATTAGTAGGCCAAAAATTTAGGGAGATTATCTGAGCGATTATACTAAATGTATGCGAAGAGAGTAAACCCATAGAAGAAGCATAAATCGATAGCGATTGACTGGTAAATAATCGATGCATATTTAACCCTTACTATGGTAGGATGCAAAAAACAATTGTTAATTGGCATGTAATACATCAGCTTCGGAGCACGTGACTGCACGACAATTTACCAATGAAAAATAATAAAAAAGTACAAAAGATATGTCAATGAAAGTTGGGAAAAGAAACATTTCCTGTTTTTTGTCAATCTAAGACATTAATGCATTTCACCTGAGGAAAATTAGAGAATAATTGACGAATCCTGTAGAGTCCTGTAGTCTAAATACTTGAATGCTGTAGCCTAGATGCGCATCTGGTGCTCAATATAGAATGCCTATAAAAAAGCTAAATTAAATGTCTATACCAATATAAATTAAAGCTGCTTAAATTTAAAATTAAAAATTGTTCTGTCCAGTGACTTGGTTAAGGAAAGGTAAACGCCGCTGAAATGTTAACGCGTGGTAATAGAAGTCAATTTGTTAAATTGTTTCAACCTTTCTATGGTTGGCGATCTGGGCAACGTATACGGATTTCGAAGTTTAACGCGATACGGTTAGCAGCACTGTGTTTGCAGCAAAGCAAAAAGAGCGTTGTCACGAACCTGTATATTCTGGCAGGCTAATTATTACGAGTGGACGAAAATGAACGCGTGAAGTAATTAGGTTGTTCGGACGGTATATTACTAAGCTGACTCAAACACGAGAAGCTTCATCTTCTGGACTGTTATGCGTGTCCGGCAATTGTCGAGGCGGTCTTTCAAGATAGCTGACGAAGATTCACAGAGGGAGTCGTGTACACAAGAACGCAGAATGAGTTGTTTTAGAAGCCCCCGATCTATGCAGCAGTCTGCGGAAATGTTGCACAATGGTTATGTTGGAAGATGATTAATTTAATCTATTCTGCATAGGTTTTAAAAAATTGCTAAGCATATTTTGGCGTATGTGCCGATTTAGAGGTCCTTTGCTCACTACCATAGGAAAGCCTCGAAGACGCAGGGCTCGGATAACCCATATAAACGGAATGATCATTTAACTGATAACAACTAAATTCATCGGAACTTCCTCTTAAACTAGATTTATGAAGTCCATCGGTCAATTGCTTTGTATCCTCGCATTTATTGCTGGTATCCATAACGTTAAAAAAATATTATTACAATATATTTATTATAACAGAGTATGTGTATTCACCGTCTCACTGGTTGCCGAAGAAAACCGTTCAGAAGCGAAAGCTTTGGAAACAAACATTCACGATAGTTATCTGAAGCAAATTTAAGATCGTTACGGTAATATCAATATGAGCAATAATTCATAGTAAACTTAAATACTTTATTGTCAAAATATCGCCTCGGAAAAGGTCTTTCAAGACCATGCAGTATGCCTACCACGCAACTCAATGCCTCATGAAGGCACAATAATAAAGTCCCCAATAGCAAATCAAAAATTTCAACAATATGCAGAAAGAAAAGTTTCAAAAAAATTACAATATTTTTCTAAAAACAAAACATTCTTTTATGAGACAAATGGTAACATAAAATGACTAAAATTAAAAAGTTATTTCTTGTTATATGAGGAGTTAATTAATCTCCAACAAGTTAATTGACCCTCACAGTTGTGTTCCAATGAGTTACCAATCCAGGAGCTAACATACGAACAAAGTTCAATTACAAAACCATGCGTTCTGAATGAAGGTGTCAGTGAGCTGTTCTGCTCTTAGAACAAATAAGGTTAATGATGGTTTTACGGTGGTTGCCGGGGTGATAAATAATTTAAATAATGGTGGTTACAAGAAACATTGTCTATAAAGACTATCCGCGATCATTTTTTATTCGCACATATTATAGAAACTGTTAGAATACCATCCGCTAAGACGCGAAAACTGTCGTTCTAATTTAGTTGCGTATTTAATTATGTCGCTTGTGGTGTTTCAAATAACAGCGATTAAAGAGCAGGACTTAGAATTTGAAACATTTTCTATGGCCTATAATGCCAATACAGTGTCACAATCTACAATAAATATTAAAACAAATACGGCACACTGGCCTCCAAGGATTGAAACTTGTATCAATACAATATAGACTTTTTTTAATTTCCATATAACGTATGTTCTAATGTGGTGCCAATTACAGATTTTAAAAAGACAGTTATGATCAGAATATGACATTAGAAATACAACCTTTTTTGGTTGTATTGACCAATCTAATGCCTGTCGGCGCAAATTTTTGTCATTTGTCGATAATTAACATTCTAATATATTTCCAAATCCTCTCCTGTAATATAAGTGTCTAGTTATATGTTATTTGTTGCGACTAAATATTATATGTAAATTGGGGTATTAAGTATTTCTTACCCAGTAACAAATTAGATCAAATAGAACCAGAGAGAAACAAAAGTCAGCACGAATGAAATATACAATCTAATGCCAACATGCGTTTCCTGCCAACGGATGAATAATTAAAAGAAACTGGTACTACGCCCAATAACAATAATATGTTTGGTCTAGTAATGTGGGACAGGTTGACGGTGAATGCAAAGATATTCAAACTACCAAAATGATTCTATGCTAACGGCATTGTAAATGTCTACATGAGAGACGGAGGTATGCTGTTAGGCCGCTCTTTTAAACAAAGACAAAGTAATATTTTAGCCATGAAACTTTCTAGTTACATATAAACGGTTGATTATAAATAAGTTTTTATTTAGTTACAGGATTAAAATTAGGAAAACAGTAACCAACTCTGTACGACCTGCTAGCTTTCAACACTAAATATAACAGAGTTACCAAACTATAATTCGAACGTCCAAATATGTCCTCCTCTTGAAGTTTTGAGAATTCCATACAAGCGGCCTCTAGTCGTGTTAGAAGTAACAATGTCTATTTTTTTTTAAATCGGTAGACCCATCGTACTGATGCAGTAAAATGTTTGATTTTTTTCGGTTTATCAAAATTAAACAATTACAAATCTTATTTAAATCAAGCTTGCGAGCTTGAAGTATACACCAATGTAGCTTTCGCCACACAATTATATAAACAATACAATTAAACAATAATTGATTGTGCTGTTGGTGCTAACAATTCTTTAAATCAAGTTTGCGTGTTTGAAGTAAACACCAACCCCATTGTATTTAACCAGTCGTCGAAAAACAGCAAAACTACTGCCAGTCGCACGCACTGACGCGTTACGACCTTCCATGTTCATCATCAGAGTTCGACGGCAAACTGACTAGCGAGGAACAAACCGCATTGCATATATATGGAAGGCAAAATTAGATATGCGGCTTTCACCTCTAGTAGTCTTGCATACATTGTACGTGACTAGAAATGTCAGCTGCACAATTTCTATGCATTCATGAACATTAGCCGTTTGTAGCTTTCGCCACAAGTACATATATGGACAATACAATTAAACAATAATTGATTGCGCGGGTGGTGGTAACAATTGTTTAAATCAAGTTTGCGAGCTTGAAGTAAACACCAATCCCATTGTATTTAATAATTGTTTGGTTTATTTCTTTATTCCTGGGCAGTTAAAACACAAATAATCTGAAGCATTTCTAATGTTTGACCGAGACAATTTTGATCTTTACATAGTCTAAAATTTTCGATTCTCAAAGAACAAATAAAAATTAATCGCATCAACTTCCTGTGGCTCCAGGACTTACCTTGCCAAGGCTTTCGTTAATTATTTTAGTTCTTTTTACTACTATAATCATTTCGTCAACGGTTATATTGGAAACAAACGGTATACGTTTATTTTCGATTTCAGAAACAAATTGTAATGCACGTGTTTGAGAAAACATGGCTTCAAAATGTGTTAAAGGCAAATTTTCCGGATAAATCGTCGATTCAAAATAAAACTTTTAATCTTACATTGCTGATATATTAACTTTAAATTTCTGTTAGATCACAAATTTGAAGGTCTAGATGACGCAATGGAACTTAATAGCGACACATACTCATCTTTAATTTAAAAAACGTAGTTAAGAAGCTATCTAGCAAATTTTATTTTGTGACTGATTCTTTACGATAACTCAGAAGGTTTTTCAAAGAAATTATTTAACTTATGTCCTCTCTCGACTACTCTAAATTGAATAAATGCGTAATTTAATTAATGATAGTTCATAATCTCCGTCAAACAAGAAGCATAAGCTTTCAAACATGTACCTGAAATTCTGAAAGGACATTTGTGTGCTATTGATCGCGGAGAACAAATATATTGTAAATGGAGTACCAGGTGTCGCGTAATTCAAATACGACCATAATGGTACCCTAATTAGAATGCATAACATCTATAATCTCATGTTTAAATACGATTCTTATTTACTCTTAATTGATCAGTAGAAGCTGGCACTATCCAAAAAAGCAACGTACGATGAATTCGTCGTAGATTATAACGAATATGATGATGAGGATGGTGGTGGTGATGATGATGAAAGGAAAACCTCAAAAAAATTTGATAATAGGACTTCTGTTGATAAAAACTTCCACGCTTATATGCAATAGGTGCTGCGCATATTGTAACAAATTAATTCAAATCGGACTATAAAGTTAAACCAAAGTTAGCAATAACGCAAGGTATAATCTCATATACACTTGCGTTTCGTGCTTACCAGCGACTCATGAGCAGGTATTACCACCTATACCCACTAAATATTTTGTTGAGGAATGTGAGACAATTGGACTGTATAATTTTCTATACGAATGTATATTCATTTAGCAATAGAGTTACCTTAACATATTGTTCGACAATGGGAATTTAAAGACAACTCACTATATATAATATACACAGAACATGTAAAGGAAACCAACAATATGTTTGCCGAATATATATATATATTACAAGCAATGGATTTTCTGCTCCTAATGATGAGTGGCCAGTAAGCATGAAATGAATGTGTACATGAGATTATACCTTTCGTTTATGCTGAATTTGGTTTATATTTCGGATCATATTTCAACTATTTTTTTTACTACGTGCGCAGCATCTAATGCACATATGACAAATATTGGTTCTCCACAACGAGCAATAAATAACTAAATAAATATTTTGTCAGGAAATGTAGGACTATTTATGAGTGCAACATTTTATTGTAATGCGTACTTAATCAGTAGTAGAGTCAGTTCCATACAAAATCTAAAGCAAGGAAAATGCAAATCCTGTATAGGACACCAGCAACATGGCAAAACTGAGAACAACAAACTTTCTGAGCGACTCTTTAAATCAAGTTTGCGAGCTTGAAGTAAACACCAATCCAATTGTATTTAACCAGTCGTCGAAAAACATAACAAAACTACCGCTAGCCGCAACGCACTTTGTTCGACGACTGATTAAATACAATGGGATTGGTGTTTACTTCAAGCTCGCAAACTTGATTTAAAGAATTGTTACCACCACCCGCGCAATCAATTATTGTTAAATTCTGAGCGACGGTTATTCTAGAAAAGTCGTATACGTTTGCTTCGATCGACACCTATTATTACACTCTTGTGGAAATCCTGGCATCTATCAATATTTCATATAATAATAATACTAATAATAATAATAATAATAATAATAATAAAAAAAAGTACGTAAATGCAAATAAGTTTTACGTATTATGCAACTAGTAAAATAAGTTCAGATAGGATTACAAGCATACGACAAATTCAGCATGCAAAAAAGTTGAAATCTCGTAAGTTACACGTTTCATACATAATGCCGTCACACCAGAAGAAGCCAGCCAAACGTCCACAAGCAAAATATATTTAGTCACGTTTTCTGAGAAAAGCGCAATCTCGTATGCGAATATGGATTAATGAAGTGGTTTGAGTTTTATAAACATTCAAAAGCAATGCAATATCCAAGCCAACTCATTGAATATAGTATATAACTAGCTTACACAGGGCATCAAAAGTATAAATTTAGAGATTCGACAAAATTTACCAAAATTGAGAGCAACAAACACTCTGAGCACATGTTACTACATATAAGCTTTATAATCTTGGCTCGACCATCATAAGATATCAGGTTTTCTTGCTAATCATACAATTAATCATTAAATAATATACTATTTATGAATTTGTGATTGCGGAGAACAAAAATATTATCAAAAGTAAATTAAGTATTGTGTAACCAATAACAAATAAGTTCAACGAGGAGCACGAAAGATATAACCTAGTGTACACATGCGTTTCATGCCTACGAGGTTTTGATCAGTGGTACCTCGCACTAAGCCACAAACCCACTAAATATTTTGTCATAGAATTCGGAGAAAGTTAGACGACAATTGAATACTGTCTTAATTACATGTAAATTGCTAAAGAAAGCCAGTAAATCAAGTACTTTTATTTTCGTAAGTGCAGCAACCCAATCAAAAGCAACACCACAGCTCTGCTCTAGAATTAGTGGAAATCATGATTGCTCATGTGCATGCTGTACCATGAAATCACACAAGACACAAAAGATTGGCATAACGAGGTTATAATTTAAATAAGAGCGTTAGAAAATTAAAAGTAGTAATACTTACATTGTAAAAATTTAGGGAAAACTAGATTAAACTTGATCACCGTTTTAACTGCAATATGATTCACGGTCTGCTCATAAATTCTACGAAAATTATCCTGAAATAGCAGGTCATATAGCTATGGATGAAAATTAAATAAAAGTTTTAGGGCAATTATAAGGACAACACAAAAAAATAGACAGATAAAATGTAGAAGCTGATTGAAGAACTAAAAATGTCGAATTTACCTGAAGGTTTTTCTCAGACAGACAAATTGAGAAAGTCACGGCTTAATACATGAAGATTGGAAACGCAATGACATTAGCAAGAAAGCTACCCTTTTTGGCAAGTGAGAGGTTTGCAAATGATGAATGGCGAAGTTCCAATAAAGCTACTCTAGCTTTGGTGATTCTCGTACTCATCTAGTCAAACATATTGCCGGAGTTATTGATAATGCTGCTATTAAATTGAAACCTGGCAACAATGTCTAGTTCTCCTCTCTGCAGTCGCAGAGTTGGAGTGGGTGGTGGGTGATTCTGTATAATCACTTTACATTAAGAGGGTGCGAGTCCATACCGAAAAACGGGACCACTTCAGAAAATCGATTCAGGATGGCCTGAGTAGAATCTCGCTTGTCAAATAACAGTACGATATCTTCCGCATAGACAAGATTGATTGATCTACCACCCGGGAGAACTTCGACACCTGCATCCTGTACGTGTGGAAGAGTGTTCTACATAAAAGCAACTATTATAAAATTAAAAAAGAGCAAGTGGACAGACTTGACCAACTCCACCGTTGGTAATAAAGTTTTGCGTTAATTCGATGTAGACCTTAACACGACAAGAAATGCTTGTGTAGAGAGCACCTATAATATTTTCAAATTTGGTTGGCGTAAGTTTCGACAAAATATCGAATGGAAAATCGCGATTCCCGCAGACAAATGCACCACTGAAGTCAAATATGACGGCTACTTTTGGACGGCGATATGTCGCTGCTCAAGCACATGCCTAAAGGTAAAAAAATATCAAAATCTGGTCCTGGCCGGAATCGGACTTTTATTCAATTCACGCAAAACGCTGAGACAAAGCAAAATAATCGAAGTAATAAAGTTGCACTTTACGTGTCATGAAGCGCTCGATAAATATCTCACAGCAAATGTCTGTGGGCTTTATCCATTAACAGATAGTTGTATCATGTCAGCACACCGTGTAACAAGTCGTCAATTGTCTGTATTTTTGATTGACCATAAAGAGACACTGACTATTTACGAAAGATAGCACAATGCTGTAACCAAAAATTCTACTTGACTGTTCGAGTGTGCGACAGAACAATAGGATGGCGTGACCTAGATTCAACTGGATTCAAGATTATTCTGCGATGGCTATCACACAAATTACGGTTGTCTTTTTATAGATAGGATTGATGGTCAAATCATTCCAAGTAAGATGCATGGTCTCCTCATTACATATAGTACGTAAAAGGTTAGCTAACGCTCCAGAAATTATATCGCCACCAACCCTAATTATGCTCGGAGGCCAATAATTGGAGCCTTTAACCTTACATCTCGAAATTCGAACTTTGGTAGCTCGTCGAGATTAGCATTCCAAACTGTTGATGCAGGCATGCTTTCTGGAAACGGAACTGAAGCAAGTGCTCAGGAAAATTTATTTTTAAAGTGTTCAGCCCACCTATTTTATCGGTTTTTAGATTGTTGATACTATCATTTATAGGTGCACTACCTTTAAATTTTCTTGGGCCCATTATACAGATAAGTTGGACCAAATAGCGTATGTTACCTGATGCGAACGCTTCATCTATCTCTTCAGTTTTTCTAGTGAAAAAAGTATTCGCGATTGAGGTCTAGACTACGCTTAATTTGGTGTCTTTCATTTATACGAGTATTGCTGAGTAGAGCCAAATGGAATTTGGCGCTTTGTTTCCAGTAACTACATAGATTTTATAGAAATCCAGTTTTTTCTACAGGTGCCTATATTTTCACATACAGTAGTACCTGTATTATGCAAAGTTGAACTTATTTTCGTCCAAAGTAAATTTAAATTTTCGTCATTATGACTTTAGAACATTTTTATATTTTTGTCGGAAGGACAGCTGTTCGAGTTTGCTTGCATCGACCTGAAGTAAATTCTTATTTATTTATTTCAGTGCAAATTTAGAACTGATAGGTACATGGTCCGAGACGACATAAGTTTTCCAAAACAAATGTCAATCCTGGATGCAATCACGCTATCTATAACAAATTGCTCATTATATATTTAAGTCCATCGTTGTCAGCTAGCTGGAGAACGCCATGTGGCGCAACGTTTCATGATACGTCTGAAGTTTGGGCTACTCAAATAAAATCGATGTTCCTCGGAGCTATCTAACATTAGCTCACCAGTACTGTTGTGCGTCAAGCTTAAAGTGTATCTTCCATCTAACTAAAATTCGGCGTTACTTAAGCACCCCATTTGAGCATTGACGTCAGCTATAATCAAAACTATATCTGAACTTCTTGCTATGCGTAGTAAATTGCTTAGTTCTGAGTTAAAAGCATGCTGCAATCGGGGGAGCATATGAAAATACAAAGAAAATGCAACGTTGACTAAGGTTTTTGGCGTTGATTTTAGTAGATTTATTTAAGCCGTCCGCATAAAGTCCACTATTTAAAGGGATCCATGTAATTAAGCAAGCTTCAGCTTGTGTGATATGGAAAATAACAACGCCCCATTTACCGGCTTGAGAAAAACCCGTAGAACCAGATGTTCGAAGCCAATAACGCGCAGATAGGGATGGTGCACTCAGTTCTGTAATGCACGTAGGATCCTGTATTCTGGTTTGAGATACTTAGCATATGCAAATTTCTAATCTATCCAACGTACGTGCAAGAGCTCATTGTTCCCAAGATGGTTTTCATGTCTGCATGTTAAATACACCTATGTCAAAACCTGACCTGATAAATTACAACCCGATTTTGTGCTCAGTGTTATGATCAACACCAACCATATTCATAGTATCTACATGAGCGTTATATTTTAATTGAGACGAAAGAGAAGGAATGGAGACATGATCGGAGATGGTGTCTTCAGTAGCCTGATTTCGCTTATCCACCATGTTTGACTCAGCAGATAAGGTGACAGTATTTATACTGCGTGACGGCCGACGCAGTATGTAATTTGTATCGTTCATGGTTACACGTTGACTATAAAAGAACACTAGATCTTCTAGGATTGTATGTACTCGGATTTTTTCTTTGCTTTTATAGCCAGCCAATCAAGGCTGAAGAGTACTATCTGCCCAGATGCCAGTTTCCTTCAGCATCCAAAACCTGATCTTCTCGTCTGGCACGCTTACTCTTATTCTGTTACTGCGTAGTTAAATCAAACTCGAGGCTTCACATGAAACGGAATTATATATGTTTCCCTTTAGAAACAGCAAGGTTCATGCTACAATTCTCTGGCTGATGAGATTGTGCCGACCGGTCGTCAGGCCGGAATTTATATTACCGGGAGAATGTATTGTGCAATTGCTGATATTATTTATAATAATCCCACTCCAAATAAGACTGATGAAAAGACTTTACTAAACAGGAAATAAAATGAGCGATGCATAGTGAAAGCGGTCAGTTGCAACTTCATGATTCATAGTTTAATAAACAAAAGAATGTTGGGCATGAATTTTATATACTGTTAAAAATTTTAATTTATATATATATATATATATATATATATATATATATATATATATATATATGATATAAAATATATAAAAATATAAGTATATCTCTTTGAAATACAAGTTTTAATAAAGATTCATTGTACCCTTCCTATGTGCTAAAACAAAAAGAAATGTTATCAGTTACAAGGAACGCTTCTTTCTCATTATCTCCTCAAGTATCTACTAATATGCACATCTTTATATATAAATTGGAAAGCAAAACAAGATAGAAATATGTAAACATAGGGAGAGTGTATGGTTTCTGTTTTTTCACTCTCTCTATGCTCACATATTTCTATCTTGTTTTGCTTGCCAAGTTATATATAAAGGTATGTTCATAAGTAGATACTTTAGAAGATAATAAGAAAGAAATGTTGCTTGTATCTGATAATTTTTTTTGTTTTTGCAATTATATATATATATATATATATATGCTACCGGCATTTTCAATTTCTCTGTTTCGTGTTTACATTTAACCTAACTACCTTTTCTTTTAGGTGTAATATATAAGGCATACCTCATTGCAGTCGACTTGAATTCTTCCGGAAAAGATTAGCGTTTGTTAACTTCAATGTGTAGACCTATACTATAATAGCATTATTGTTTAATGCATAACATATTCATCTATTTACATTCGTTTATACTTCATGATTTTCTCGTAAGGGTATTGAGGTAGGCGCATGGCTTTGCATTTATTGGAGAACTTCTCTGTCGAAATGCAAATCGAGCGACCATGAAACGAATACGAAAGAACTGGCTTATTTTGATCTACCCTTAAAAAAGCCTCTACGCCTACTGTAAAATGATATGAAATAATTCATTAACGCAAATGATTTTGTCATAAACTAAATAAGGCACAACATAGTAAGGAAAACTAATGTGCTAGACTATGACTTCCGATACTTTATGAAGCTTATCTACAGTAGACAAAACTAAGCCAATGTCTATCGAATGCGACAGGTCGAGTACAAGTTGATCTGCTCTGATTAGAAATTGAACCATATACTTAAATGTTGAATCTTTTTGCTAAGTGCTGTCCTTCTTGTTGTGGATTTGACCCATTTTTCTTGTGTGGGACAATTGATAGTACTCGTAGGTCGGTAAAGTCTTGAATCCTGTCCATTTTCAAGTTCACTGATTATTGGCCATGTAAACTGCGAACTACCAATCCCGCTAAAATGCCATATTTTGTCAATACTGAGTTATAGCTGAGACTTTTGTGACCATGTTAGGAGCTCTAGCTCTCTGATTCGTAAATAATAGTAACAAAACCAACTGGAACTCGATAAAAGGATTCAAAGAAAACTACACAATTTATTCATGCAAATATGTATTAGGTGTTGCCAACCTGGTAACAAATTAGTTCAGTTGTGACCAGAAGGATAAACCAACGGCAGCATGAACGGAAAGTATAATCTCATGCACATTCGTTTCGTGCTTACATGTTAGTACCATGTACCGACTTGGAAACCAGTGTTAGTACTATGTACCTTTTCGGTACTATAATGTTGGTATCAGTTACAAACACAATAGTCATAGTATGAGTATCCTTTACGGTATATATATTTTATAGAGCGAGTTAGCTATTTTACTGCAGGTTTACACATTCGTCTAGGAGATTGTATCGTCCTATTATCTCACATTCTTGACCAAAATATGTAGTGGTTAAAGGGCGTGATACCGGCTCCTACTGATGAGTCGCCAGTAAGCACGAAACGAATGTGCATGAGATTATACTTTCCGTTCATGCTGCCTTTGGTTTATCCTTCTGGTCACAACTGAACTTATTTGTTACTAGGTTCGCAACACCTAATACATACTTGCATATATATTAGTTCTCCGCAACAAACAGTATTTAACTATTAATTCAAATGCTTGTTATAAAAAAATACGGCATAACGAGTCTGGTGCAATTAATATAAAAAACCGTGGTCACTTTTTCAGTAAACAACTTCCTAGTTGTAATGATGATCAAGCGACACCATAAGAACATTGATTCAACTCCAACTGGGAAAAGTTTTAGTAGTTAATGAACGACAAGCACTTTCATCTTTGCCACAGATGCATTTAAGCTAAAGAATGCATAATATCGCACTTGCTTTCCATCTTGTTGGCCATTACTCCCGATTCACGAGGTAAATTATCCGTAGTGGCAAGACTGCTTCGACCACGAAATGAGTTCGAATACATCGATTGAAGACGGTCTACCTTTATAAGGTAAACAGCGTGCTAACAAGGAAAATTTTAGTTAATGCAGCATTGCAGAATTTATTTATAAATTTCTCTTGTGGTAGCCTAAATGAAGCATAATGCAGTAAACGTAATACAACTGCAAGACAATGGTCTTATGTCCATTGGGCGATTTGTCAGTAGTAATAAGTGGTGATACGACAACAGATCGAACCGCAATGCATTATCAAATAAGTCAACATTGATAATCTGGAGATAATTAATTAAAGTACTATAAAAATATTTATTTAAGCACATATTTTGTTATAAACTAATTAAGACGAAGTTAACAAGCGCAATTCATTAACTAGTAAAAGTTCGTTGCGCCACCATATATGCGATTATTAACGTTTTCCGTTATACTTTTACAGTTTAGCTTAGTAACATCATCCCATTGTATTTAACCAGTCGTCGAACAACATAACAAAACTACCGCCAGCCGCAATTGTATTGCCTATATATGTATATGTGGCGAAAGCTGCAAACAGTTAATGTTCGTGACTGCATAGAAATTGTGCAGCCGACATTTCCAGTCAAGTTCAATGTATGCGAGACTGCTAGAGGTGAGAGTCGCATATCTAAATTTGATTTCCATATATATTCAATGCGGTTTGATCCTCGATAGTCAGTTTGCCGTCGTACTCTGATGATGATCATGGAAGGTCGAAACGCGTCAGTGCGTTGCGGCTGGCGGTAGTTTTGTTATGTTGTTCGACGACTGGTTAAATACAATGGGATTGGTGTTTACTTCAAGCACGCAAACTTGATTTAAAGAATTGTTACCACCACCCGCGCAATCAATTATTGTTAAATTGTATTGCTTATATATGTATATGTGGCGAAAGCTGCAAACAGTTAATGTTCGTGAATGCATAGAAATTGTGCAGCCGACATTTCCAGTCAAGTTCAATGTATGCGAGACTGCTAGAGGTGAGAGCCGCATATCTAAATTTGATTTCCATATATATTCAATGCGGTTTGATCCTCGATAGTCAGTTTGCCGTCGTACTCTGATGATGATCATGGAAGGTCGAAACGCGTCAGTGCGTTGCGGCTGGCGGTAGTTTTGTTATGTTGTTCGACGACTGGTTAAATACAATGGGATTGGTGTTTACTTCAAGCTCGCAAACTTGATTTAAAGAATTGTTACCACCACCCGCGCAATCAATTATTGTTCAATTGTATTGCCTATATATGTATATGTGGCGAAAGCTGCAAACAGTTAATGTTCGTGACTGCATAGAAATTGTGCAGCCGACATTTCCAGTCAAGTTCAATGTATGCGAGACTGCTAGAGGTGAGAGCCGCATATCTAAATTTGATTTCCATATATATTCAATGCGGTTTGATCCTCGATAGTCAGTTTGCCGTACGTAACTCTGATGAATGATCAAGGAAGATCGAAACGCGTCAGTGCGTTGCGGCTGGCGGTAGTTTTGTTATGTTGTTCGACGACTGGTTAAATACAATGGGATTGGTGTTTACTTCAAGCTCGCAAACTTGATTTAAAGAATTGTTACCACCACCCGCGCAAACAATTATTGTTAAATTGTATTCCGTTATACTTAACATAATGGCTGATTTTAGTGTCCCAATTTTAGTCATTTTCAGACAAACAGCTGATAAACGCTCTTTAGAGTGAAGGGACAAGTGAAAACCCAATAATCAATGCCAAGCAAAATCTCTGCATCTGTAAATGTAAAGGATTCAAAATTTTACGGACTTACGAGTTATTAAATTAGTCAACGGAAGATATAAATTAACCAGAATAAAGAAAATTGCTTACTTGCTTTAATAATAGGACGATCGAAAAATTAATAAACTAGTAAAAATGTGAAAATATGCACACCTGTTCAACCTAAAGTCTGCCCTGAAGAAAAGTTCCCAAAACAGATTTTGATGATAGCATAGTTTATTTATTTACCAATTTAAATACTGGAAAAGCAAGCAAACGTTCACTTTCAGTGTCGAAGCATTTAATAATCCTCGCCGCGCGTCACAACTTCTTTACACGTCGGTCGTAACAGAATTGTGTGTTCGAATTGGGCGGTATAACAACCTTTTATATCACATAACGGCGGATAAGCTTCCAAGATGCCCACTTCACAGAGATTACGCAAAGCCATTGCGTACTTAGTCTCGCCCAAACGATCTAACCAGCGACGGCAGAACGCAAGAGTTCCGAAATTTTTATCAATTGTGTTCAATAATTGTTTTGAGCGTGAAAGTCTTGACATCGGAAATAAAACAAAAAGTGGGAAAAAGCAACGGCATTTATAAAGAGGAAATTGGTTAAAGATGATAGAAATCAAGACATCGTAAATAACAGAGATTAACGAATTTAACAAACCATTAGAAAAAAGATCAAAGAACAATCACAAAACTTAGTGATATGTTTAAGGCAGTGTTTTCGATAATCCACCAAAATTCTCTCCTTTTGTGTTCCCCGATATTTTATTAAACCCCTTTAACAAATAGAAAACTATTACAAAAGGGCATAAAGGTAAAGTCAGCCAGCGCGGACAATTATAATTAGAAAAATGGTACTAATAAAGTGTAGACACAAGTACACGATCATTGATCGCGCGGGTGGTGGTAACAATTCTATCCATCAAGTTAGCGAGCTTGAATTAAACACCATTCCCGTTGTATTTTGTTTTTCGCTATTGTTCGACGACCGGTTAAATACAACGGGATTGATGTTTACTTCAAATTCGCAAACTTGATTTAAAGAAAGTGTTGGCACATTAAAAAATCTCATTTTTATGCACATATTTTAAAATCGAAAATATTATCGATAATTATGGTAGCAACAAAAGTGGAAATGAAACTTCAGATTTGAAACTATGTTAAGGTTGATACATGACGATCGCTACGATGCATTCATTAAATTAGGTAGGATGCCGAAGATCAATTGCTGCTTTTCTTCAAATCATGCACCCTAAAAATGTTCATGCACGGTTGCGGATATATATATCCGCAACCGTGTATGATGACATAATAGTATGACAAAATAAAAAAAAGTATCTAATTACTTCTTCTGTACATATGACCGATCAAATGCAAAAAGTAGAGCACATCTAAGCCATTTACGATTACGCAAAAACACACACACATACACGCATATATATAGGTGTTTTTCAAATACACAAAACATCTATAATCTTATATCGATTCTCAAATTACATGACACATTAGCGTATTCGCTCCCTGTTGTTAACACATTTTAGTGGAGATATGATCCAAGACCGGTCAAATGCATAAAGTTGTGTACATCTAAGCCATTTACGACTACTCAATTACACACACACACACACACACATATATATATATATATATATATATATATATATATATATATAGTAAATTTTAGTTGTTGCGCACCAAGTAACAAATTAATTCAAATATGTCCAGATGGAAACACCAAAGACATCACGAACGGAAAGCATATTTAATACACGTTTGTGCACTTTAACTCCGGCATTCAATTATATCGATATATTATTTTAGAAAACCTAATGATTTAGAATAAACGAACAATAGCAAGTAGCCTTCAGATTAAGCACAGGTTTTTGGAATTACTGCCAAACTTCAAGCTAGAAAAGGTCTGTTACATTGACGACCGCGCTGTGTGTTAGACTGGCGCCGAACAAATCCTAAACTCATCGATACCCGTTACGTTAAAACAATAAAAATGACGTGAATTTTCCTCCGGAGATACTAGGCGCACTAATTATTTAAAGTTCAGCATCAATTTTGCATTTAAAAGGAATACTATTGGTCAACTTATTGTCAAGCACGTATTTTGCTGGTGTCTACTTTCAACTTGATCGCACAAGGCCGTTTTCATGAAGTCTCTCAACTTTTTAAGGACGAATTATTCCGCTCAAGCTAATGATTCAACATATACCCATCTTGAATTTAAGGCCGCATGTGCGCTAGTATCATTTTTTTGAAGTCGTCACACAATCATTAGTTTACTAAACATGGTTCACCCGCTTCGTGCAGAAATAACATAATTTCAATTGTATCTAGAGGATGTTCCTCATTGCAATGTCAGCATGGTCCGTCGTCCATCATACCGTCCGCAGAGTCATAGACACTCATCGCAAGGCCAGCATCACATCATACACATATCAGCAACCAGAAATCCTGCAAAACGTCCATCGTCAGCTCGGCGTAAACCAGTGGTCATTCAAGAGATGCGATGCTTGAATCATCGTAAATTAGGAAATGCCACCAGGATTCGCATGCATACTTTGCAAGTTAGCACATTTTTTTAAATTCCGCGATGGTCAAACTTACATACAGGAAACTAACATAGAATGTAAGGCCGACACGCATAAATTCTGTCACTCAGCAAACCGCAACATTAATATTTGTTACTGATCCGCTTTAGCAGGTCGCGTTTTTTTGTAATACTGGTGCTGCAATACCCTTAGTACCACCCAAATTCCCAGTTAGATTGATGTGTAACGGCCGGCCAATTAAAAAAGCATGACGGAAAATCTCAGATTTAAACTAGATCTACATCGTGTATACTCGTGTAAGTTTTATTTGTGGCGGATGTACTATTTTGTATTGGCGAAGTATGGACTGCAAATTAATACAGCCAAAAGTACCTTGCTAGACGAATTTAGTTGAACGTACCTTTACTGGCAGTAACGATCGTCTAGTTTTATTCACTCAAAAACAATGACTCGATCGAATCTGC
Source organism: Eudiplozoon nipponicum (assembly GCA_029291075.1). Taxonomy (NCBI): domain Eukaryota; kingdom Metazoa; phylum Platyhelminthes; class Monogenea; order Mazocraeidea; family Diplozoidae; genus Eudiplozoon; species Eudiplozoon nipponicum. Next base: position 57,340 of record JAQBSW010004820.1, read on the forward strand.
CCATCCACGAGGTGACAGCACTATATAAATGAGCTCATTTATCCTTTGTAATAACTTTGTTAAAATAAACATCTTGTAACCTTAACACTGTATCTTAAAATGTAATTCTTTAGATTGATTAATCCACCCCTCTCAACAATCTAGCGCACCAAACAATAAATTACTAAATCGGAAACAGCATTATGAAATCACACTCAACTATTAGTTTTCCCTTTTTACACCAAAGATGATGGTTTGATCAGCCTTTACGGTTGACTTCTTATTGATCCGAGTTCCCTATTTTAAAACGACACCAATAGACATAGTGTCTAAATGAGGTCTTATTCATGTATACATAACTTTGTATGTATAGATTTGTCTCCCAATGTAAACTGTAATCGTTCCGTTGTTAAAAAACAATATTTAATTTCGAGATTCTAAAATAAGTGTCAGTGAATATCAGTTAACTGATCCAACAGTTCAGCATGCGCGTTTTCAATTGATGCTATAAAAGTTGCACGAATGCGGTATTAACACAATGTCGTTTAGTTTATCAGGGTATATCACAATGTAACCAACATACAGAAACTGTGTTTACCTGATATGTTATAATAGGTAGGCCTATATTTACAGGTCTTTTCTCATGTATACGTAGAATTAAAGCATGATTCTTGTGAGCTGACGTAATTCCATTGATAACAATCGTTATAATGTTGAAAATCATACGTGTTACACTCTGGTAAAACAAACATGGACAAAATAGATAAGAATAATGTTGACCTCGCTGATGTGCAAAGAAAACACACCACAAAAAGCATTTAATAATACCTGAGTGGAATGTGGCCAATGCCTGCGTTTTTCATGTAGTGCGAACACTCCATATCTTCATGTACAAATGCTTTCCCGGTACTGCCGAATGTCTCAATTGCATATACCTCATTTTCCTATATTAATGCAGAAACAAACAAATCAGTAGTGATGTTTTACTTTTTAAAATATCAAAAGACCTATACATAGAAACGGAGCTCATCTTATTCCAAGAGTAGTGTTCAAATAGAAATGTGTAAGAATCTAATCATATAAAGCGAGGAGGGAGTCCATGTAGCATAAAAATCGAGAAGTTTAAACTTTACATTGATTAACCGCAGGTCGGAGTCCTTCATAAATTCTCCGAAGTAAGCTGTCGTCAACTCAGCAAATGACGGCAGCGTCCATCAGCAGAATGTGTCATGACACCAGCATTGTATTTAAAGATGCTTAAGTGTATTCATTCAGTATCGACAAGGTCTATAATTTACTAGGGGACACCGGAAGTTTAAACAAACTAATCGAAAAGTCAAAGAATTAAATTGAATAGAGACCTGAATGCATGATGGACGTGCATGCGATGCCTACTTAAAAGTGAAAAATGATGGAAAACAACAGCAACAGGCAGAGAACAAACATTTCAGTTTCACACTTTGAAACTATAAACGAAGTATAAATCGTTTTAAAGATGATGCAATTATTCACCAGGATTATCATAAATAATAAACGCGAATCGAAAACGTGTAATTTAGTGGCCTAATAAATTAATAATAGAAAAATATAAAGATTTATTACTTTACGTTAAGACAGCGCAGTTAACCTAATGATCAAAACACGCATAAACGAAAATGCATCAGTTTTCGAAGCAGATGCTTCACAAACGCATAATGTGCAATTTTTTATTGCTACAAAACGCAGTCTCCCAGTCCATGCCAGATGAATACATCTTGAGTACAGCTAACTGTGCTTATGGCCAGACAACACCTACTGTTAATTCATCAACAATGACAAAATACTATAATGTTAAATGATCAGCAAAGGCAGCCTAGACACTTAATTGCGCATAAAAGTTAGAATTTAACTCGAACACTAAGGCAGCAGCTTTGCCAGCCGCCATTCATCTGGCTTTCCCCGGAATCCGTTTAGATTTCGTTTATGACGGTACGACTTTATTGAAATTTTATGTACAATTATGTAAACTACAAACTGCCAGCAAATATAAAAACAGAAAGTTGTATAATCAATTTTCAGCAGTATATCTGAAAAGCACCATATTGTGACAAACTCACTTCCATTCGTATCTGCGGGCCTCCTTTAATAATTGGCACAGTCTTCTGACCATGAATTTCGTAAGGCTCTATTGAATGCCCATTCAGATTCCTGATTGGTCTAACTGAAAAGAACAACTTTGATTAAATCCTCGATAACAAATAATAGATACAGTAATAAAAAAAATAATTAAAATATTCTCTACCGTCATTCGTTTTTATACCACGCTTCAATGACAATGTATATTTAAATAGAAAAGCAGGAAAATCAGAAAATGTAACCGTTGAGAGTGTGAAATTAAAGAATGACCATCCATTTGGGTGCATCATCTCCGGTTCAGGAACAAAGCCCGAACGTGCTATTTCTGCTTGCATAAACTAGGCTGCAACTAGTTCATCCAAAAATCCTCATATGTTGCTAAATCGTTTATGTTGTGCCATTTAGCAATTGCCTTAATTTCCACGTCTGAAGAACATACGTGCAAGGTTTCGATGATATGTTGCGCAATTGCATTCTTGTATTCATCATTTGATTTGAAACCGGCATTTAAGTCACCCTTAGATGCGTTGATTAAGTCAAATGCTTTCTGTTCCAAACCTAAACGTCTGGTTTTTTACTTATTCTTTCAACCGTTTACTCAATCAACTGTCTACGATAGCCATTAGACATTAGGTGGTCCTTCTTGCTTAATATATTCATCTTTTAAATTTGAGACGAACCAGTCTGGAAATTTATGAAAAAAACTCGCGAATTTTGATAATTTATAATGAAACTGCTATTGTGCAAATAATTTCGAAACCAGATTGGTTTATGGTTATTTTTTCTACTTAATTAACCATTATGCTTTCTTTAGTAACAAACGGGTTTTTTAAACTCTGATGTTAACCTGAAACTTGTGTTCGCTTTTTTAAGCGAAAAATCAGTGATCGTGACTGCGATCTGTTTTTAAGAACAAGGAAAATAACATCAATATATCGAATGTATTGTGCACATTTAATGATGTTTTCAAGATGGCCTAGGAAAATCTCAGTCACCATTGGAGACGAACCTCCCATTGCCACATCATCAACATTTTTATGGGTATTTCCAACAAATACAAAATTATAGATTTTTATAAAATAGCAAAATACGTTTTCATAGAGTAGGACCTGGGACCGGATATTACAATGTTTTGGTCGACTGCCCGAATTATAATGTCAATGTACCGACAGGGCAACCATAGTGTTGGTACCATGTAGAGACTCAATAACCATAGAGTTGGTACTCTTTACAGACTCGGCATATATTAAATATAGTGAGTTCACTTTGAAGTCGCATTGTCGAAGACTTACTATGAAGTTAGCTTCACTACTGTTTGCATAAACATTCGTATAGTAGATTTAACGCCAAATTGTCCCACATTCCTTGACGAAATATATAATGGATATAGAGCGCAGTACCTGCTCCTACTGACGAGTTGCCAGTAAGCACGAAACTAATAGGCACATGAGAATATACCTTCCGTACATGCTGGCTACAGTTTATCCTTCTTGTCCTATTTGAAATAATGCGTTACTTGGTGCACAAAATCTAATACACAATTGAATATATATTAGTTCTCCACAACAAACAGTATCTAGCAGACTTAGAACCTGCAATTCTATATTTAAAAACTGGTTTAAGGCTAATTTAGTTAATCAACTGCGCAGAACAATGCTCAGTAGGAGTAAAACATTTAAAGGCATTAAAAGTAATGTAGACATGAAAATGCTACGCGCTGATAAATGCAAGGGCGTTGCTATAATGGACAAATGAGACACCATGCACATGATGGAGAGCAAGTTGAATGAAAATACTCGCGTCTGGAGGATACACCAGATGGATTAATCAAATTTGAGCAAAAGGTAACACATGAAATTTAAATATTAACAGACGTCGGTTGGGCTGATAAGGCCATTGCATAGAACAAGAATGATTATCATAGATCAAAGGTTGAATAAAGGGCAGGAAAATGTGAGTTTTACATCAGAGCATGAGAAAGAAAATGTTCTACTGCTCGTAAATAGACTACCAAAAATGCTAATGGAAGGCAAAGTTCAAAAGACGAGGAATATTTTAAAGCACAAAACGATCTAATATCTACTAGTTGCCCGTGCCTGTCTTTGTCGCAAAGTCAAATTGAAGGTACAGAAGATCATCCAGGGCGTCACCATGGCGTGGTGGATTTCTGACGGGAAATTCTGGACCTCCTATAAATACCACATGAGTCTGACGACGGTGACCAGCACTGGTGTGTGTTCCCCGCTACAAAAGGGTTCTAAACAGCCACCGGTGTCGACGCAACTTGCTGCTGCCTTGCAGACTGCGCTTGGATGTGCAAAGGCTAGAGATGCGTCCTCGATCAAAAAGCCGAGTGGTGAGGGAACACCACTTGTACCAAATTCCCAAGAAACTCCATGAAATGTCATCAATGGAGCCGGCTTATCCTCTAAAAGGAGTCAGCCGTAGTAAACTAAAACAAGGCAACATCGTAACAGGCACTCTGGCTAACCATTTGGCTCCATCCCAATATTTTCCTCGTCTGGCCACAAAACGCACAAACCAAAAAAACATTTGCTGGATCACCAGTTGCACACAAAGCAGTGCAAAAGTCAATAGTTACTGTCTCACTTTCATATAATCATAATAAAAATAACAAAAAACCGAAAATATTTTAAAAAAAGTAAATATAATTAAACATTAATTGATTGCGCGGGTGGTGGTAACAATTCTTTAAATCAAGTTTGCGTGATTGAAGTAAACACAAATTCCATTGTATTTAACCAGTCGTCGAAAAACATAACAAAAATACCGCCAGTTGCAACGCACTGACGCGTTTCGACCTTCCATGATCATCATCTGAGTACGACGGCAAACTGACTAGCGAGGATAAAACCACATTACATATATATGGAAAGCAAAATTAGATATGCGGCTCTCACCTCTAGTAGTCTTGCATACATTCTACGCGATTGGAAATGTCGGCTGCACAATTTCTATGCAGTCACGAACATAAGCTGTTTGTAGCTTTCGCCACAAAATTATATAGACAATACAATTAAACAATAATTAACTGCGCGGGTGGTGGTAAAATTCTTTAAATCAAGTTCGCGTGCTTGAAGTAAACACCAATCCCATTGTATTTAGCTACAAACAGCTAATGTTCGTGACTACATCGAATTTGTGCAGCCGACATTTCCATTCACGTACAATGTATGCAAGAATACTAGAGGTTAGAGCTGCATATCTAATTTTCTTTTCCATATATATGCAATGAAGTTTGATCCTCGCTAGTCAGTTTGCCGTCGTACATTGATGATGATCATGGAAGGTCGAAACGCTTTGGTGCGTTGCGACTGGCGGTAGTTTTGTTATGTAGTTCGAGGACTGATTAAATATAATGGGATTGGTGTTTACTTCAAGCACGCAAACTTGATTTAAAGAATTGTTAACAGCACCCGCACAATCAATTATTGTTTAAATGTATTGTCTATATAATTGTGTAGCGAAAGCTAAAATCAGCTAGTGTTAGTGAGTGCATAGAAATTGTGCAGCCGACATTTCCAGTCACATACAATGTATGCAAGACTACTAGAGGTGAGAGCGGCATATAAAAAAAAAAAAAAAAAAAAAAAAAAAAAAAAAAAAAAAAAAAAAAAAAAAAAAAAAAAAAAAAAAAAAAAAAAAAAAAAAAAAAAAAAAAAAAAAAAAACCTATCCAGGAGCTTTTGCATAAAATTGCGCAAGTATTTATGCTGCACAGACACCAGTTCAACAATATTTTTGAAACTGGGGTACTATAGTAATTTTTCAAAAAGAGAACTTGTAGCTCTTTTAAATTCGAGCTTCTTCCTCAAGGCCAGTTACCTTCACCTGCTGCAATGAATTTTTTCAATATAGTACGCTCGCGATAGATATAGATTATTTTGTTTGATGTCTGGTTAAACTTTATTAAAATCTAATGTGCTCAGGAATACTTTATTGTTCCAAATTAAGGCGAACAGTTTCCATCCGATAGAAACACAAAAAATACACGCTTACCTTGATATGTCTCACCATCCAATTCTACTTCATAAGACTCCATAGTTTCTTGAATAATTTCACCAATTTCAGAAACAAGTGCATCTATTCCTGCTGCCTAGAAACATCGTAGAGTAAATATTAATTAAGCTGAATTAACTCCAAACGTTTACCTGTATTTAATGCAACAAATTTTTATTAACGGTTTACGTCGGTTGAAACTAAAAACCGACGTGACGTTCTTGCATATTCAGGTATAAAGTGACAAACTACTAGTCCCTCACACAGTGCATTCATATCTTCATACCAAAAAATACTGTTATCTAGGTGTCTCCAACTGAACTAGAGTTGCTTCCTCAAAAATCAAATGTACATTTTAAAAATTTAATGTCAAAATTGCATTTTTGTTACAAAGTTTCTTTTTTGGTAATTTTATTTAATAAACTGCTTTATTATGTTTTTTTTATATTTTCTTATAGTTAAGCATCATTTATTAAACGCATTTGTATTGCTATTTGCGACGATATTGCATGCTTTTACGCACAGGCGGACACAAATTACGCTATGTTGTTCATTTTCTAACATCGCCAATTCGCTCCTACTTCATTTTCTTTGGAGCCAACGCGCACGAATATGAAGAAAGACAGCGAAATATAGATGCTAAAAGTTACCTTTATGGAAGGTTGCTTTTGTACGGATTTATGTCCATTCCGCTTAGGCCCAGAGAGTAAAATGCTAGAACTACCGCCAGCAGGCAGACTAATTTAAGACACAAGTTTCAGAGAACATAGTTGAACATTTTAAATAAATCTCTTTATGACGTAGATAAATAATAAATATTGATTGAATATAAAAAAACAAATTCTACCGCTAAAAGGCTTGCGGAAACCTGGTGCTGAGGTGAAATAAACTTTTCAACGGTACCAGTTGGCTGGAATCAACTATAATAACTAAATAAGAAATGTTCTATGGCAATAAAGTAGCCTTGTCTGTTGCCCGAGACGTGTCTTTAGCGAAATATTGCGTAACATTTTGCATATGAATGCACACGTAAAAAAGACCTAGACCTCCCACACGGTGGGTTTCAG
>JAQBSW010004821.1:0-64484 GCA_029291075.1 Eudiplozoon nipponicum
TCGGATAAATTCAGTCTGCACACAGGGGTTCGACAAGGATGTCCCTTGTCACCCATATTGTTCAATTATGCGGTTGACTGGATTCTGAGCAACGCGCTAACTGGGTTCCGAGGCGTTCAAGTATCAAATAACCTGTGGCTGACGGATGTTGATTACGCAGACGATGTTGTTCTCCTTGCTGACAGCTTTGGGAGCATGCAAGCCGTTTTGGATCGTGGCCCAGTTTTCATCAGCCGTTGGTCTGGAAATCAATGCCGACAAAACGAAAGCCTTCGCCATCGGTGTATCTTCATTTGATGAGCAGCTCACGGTGTACGACAGCCCAATCGAAACAGTCGACGATTTTGCGTACCTTGGCTCAAAAATACTTCAATTGGTCAAGCAAAGAATGAAGTCCGAACACGCATCGACCGTGCCAGACTTGCTTTCTTACAATTGAATATCTCACTTTGGAGAAGAAGTGAAATCAGCCTCAAAACGAAAATCCGAGTCTACCAGTTTACTGTTCGCCCTGTGCTACTGTATGGCTGTGAGACTTGGCCATTACGTTCTGAGGACTCCCAAAAAGCTTGAAGTATTCGACCATTGGTGCCTTAGGTACATCACAAAGACAAAATGGATGGACCGGGTGTCGAACGCATCTGTTCGTCACCAATGCGGGGACATCATGCAATTATCCGTCTGGATCCAACATCGTCGACTTCAATGGTTCGGGCACGTACTACGCAAACCCGAAGACGAACTAGTACGGCAGGTGATGAACCCAGGTCAATGTGCAAACTGGCGCCGCCGCCGAGGCGGAAAACTGAAGACATGGCTTGCAACAATCAAATCGGACATGGAACTCCTAGGTTTACGCAATGTTTATGATCCGCATCACTGGGAGCGTCATTGGCCCTCTTTATGTGCCGAAATGGCTGCCAACCGCCCGGCATGGAGAGGCTTAATTCGGGATATCAATGGAGCCGGCTTATCCTCTAAAAGGAGTCAGCCGCAGTAAAGTAAAGTAAAGTATTGACCTGGTTCATGAGTTGTATTTTGAAGAATTTAAAATTTAATAGTTTATCCTGTTTATATGTTTACGTGTTGCGCGCCTGTCTGTTGAATAAAATAATTGTAAAAATAAATTCCCTCATGCAATGAATAAGCACATTAATTTGCTTCAATTATTTTTACTGATTTGGGCAAATTTTGCTTCAATTATTGTTACAGATTTGGGCAAAATTTGTCTGACCTCATGAACAAGATATTTTACCTTTGCTCGTCAGAGTTAGAGTATTTGATACATTTGCCCTGGGTGTTAACTTGGGTTTCAGATAGCGGATTTTGTAGCTAATATATAAAAACGCATGTGTGGTCAGAGAAAGTTTAATTTATCGATAAAGTGATTCTGCGAGCTAAAGATAATGTCACCCTTTTCATCAACGCAGGAAATTTTTTCTATTCATATAAATTATAATATCATTGACGAAACATTCAATTACCACCATTTCCTAAACTCACTGCTAATTGTTATTGAAGAAGATTTCAAATTTCATCTAATAAGTAAATTTTCTGCACAGCTTTATCTTTTTTTGCATTATTCTCTCTTTAGAAGCTCGTTAAACCAAAAGCAAAACGTGATACTAGAAAGGCTCCTCGTGTTGTGAAATTCTCAGATTGTGGCGACAACAAAATTTCATGAATATTATCATCATTAACAAAGTAAAAAACCAAATAGTAATGGGTCCCCTTCTAAGCACACACAAATGCATAGAAAACAGGTGTTACAGCTCACCAAATCGAATCAATATTTCTCCGTTAACCTGTCACTGGATCTGGGTCATAGCTGAAGTCCACAGCCTAATTTGAACATGTCGTATTAAACATTCACAAGCCTTTGATCTTGAGAATCCAGAAGTAGTTTGCAGTACACACTTTATGGCTGATGATGATGCGTTCATTTACTTGTAGATCAACATCAAAAAAGAGAAACAATTGTTATGTTAAAATAAACTGTATTGACATTTTCACATATACATGAATCAATAAAAGCAGTGTACATTCAAAAATTGTGTATAACTTATTACTATTATATTTGTTAAAATTTATATAGTTTTATTCTAGTAAATATTTGTGACGACGCAAATATGTGTGAACAAGTATGTAGTATTAACCAGCTTTGATGCCAAAACGCATAAAAAGAAAGATTCAAGTATAGATTCTAATTCAATAAAGGCTCAACATATGAAACGACAGACAACTGACAAATAGGAATCAAACCACAGTGAATATATACAAGACATTTAAATGTTGATTTCAGCAGTCACGATTAGTGCTCAAATAATTGCTCCAATTGTTTGAAATGTCAACAAAACCATTGTATACAGCTTTCAGGTTATCAATGCCGCGTTTTGCGTACGCGGGTAATAGCTGTACACGGGCAGTTACACAAAGATCCGATTTGTCACTATTTCCAATTTTGTTTTGTCTTTGATCGGGTTGACTCATTTTTACTTCAACTGGAAATGCGGTTCTATCACATCTTTGTTTACTGGCGACGTTTCGGTGCCTACTTTCCAGCACCATCATCAGGCAACACAACACTGATCACAATAGCAGATTTAAGCAAATGTGGTAACCTCGTTCCAAAACCATTCTATTTATATATATTTGACTCAACACTATTTTAATCATAGAATTTGTCTCAGTAACTAAACTCAATATATAACTTTTTATAATTAGCAGACCAATCATTACCTCACCTATACCTCATCTCTGAATGCTTACACACCGCAAAATATTGAGTTCAAAACGTATACAGCTTTCGACAAATTCACATAATTAATATCACATATGCTTAAATAAACTTGGCGGTGTCGCTACGAACGCCAGTACCCTATTTTAATTTTCAGTAATTCATGCTGTATGGCAAAAAATCGATGTGGTCAATGTTACTGACGCGCTTTGAATTTGCATTCTCGTCATCGGAGTTTCGACTACGCTGTACGGCTGACTGGCATAGCGATTTTTGGAATTGGAGCTAAATTTAAGTCCATAAATTTGATGGCAATGAATAATTAATATCTGCAATCCCGCAGTCAATGAACAAATTGTTTATATAAATGTGACACAAATGGCAAAATTGTTATGATCGAGACTGCATAGAAAAGGTGCACAAGGCATCCAAATCAAGTACAATGTAAGGAAGTCTGATCAGAGTTAGGGCTGCATTTCTCATTGGTTATACAAAATTTTACTCATTACGGTTTCGTTCGACTTTGTCGGTATGTTGTCGCAATCCGAAAATGTTTATAGAAGTTTGAACTGCTTCCGTACATAAAAAACCATATTTTTCTATATATGTTGATAAATTAATATATAATAGTGATTATTTTGAGTTCCAGACCTTGAGTCTATTAAATAAAACTACTTTCATAACGGTAATTATGAAATATCATGAAATTACGCATATTTAAGCATTTATACGAACATGCAAATATGAACACAAGCGCAATTCGACATTAACGGATTAATTCAGGTGAAACTTGCTATAACTATATGTTATATCAAATAGAAAGCGACAGACCTGTTTTTAGAATTTTTGCAAGAAACATGCAAGATATCATAAATGCATAGATATTCTACAAGCATTTGTATTCAGCTTATAAATACTTTTGGTTCTACTGATATTACATTCACACTTACACGTCTCGATTCTTTAAGGCCCGAATATATAATAAGTGTAAACTATGCAATATAGCCAATCCCATTTTCATTTAGATACATTGACTTTGTTTTCGGTCTCATGAGTAGCGAGGAGCGTCGAAGCGAGTCGGTTTTTGTACCTGATGTTTATTTCTTATTCGGTATGTCAAATATAAATAAACAATTTATTTGAATATACTTTTGAACTTGTCAGATTTGATTGAGAAGTTAATTACTGTTCTCTGCACGATAACCATTACCATTTTCCTAAATAACAGCAGTGAATACATAGACAGCCGCAGAAGAGTTAGGTTTTCTGACTGCATTGAAGTCGTGAAACCGTGAGATTGAGTATATGTGAGGCAACTAGGCGTAAACGATTGATTTTATCCCTTCAAAATATGTATGTGCATATTTCGTCGTTTAGGTTTCATCATTCGGTATTCCATGGTGCACGCATGACGACTTACAGTGATAAAAAATGGACCTTCCGAAAAAGTGATGGAAATTTGGCCGTTAAAAAAGCTTGTTGAGCCAAGTTTCAGGTTGATACTAATTTCGAGTCCCATGCTTAATTGAATGTTTATGTCCCTTTGATTTTTTAGTCCAAAGAACAGTAAGAATATCAATTCAGATATCAACATATGCAAATTGTTCGGTCAATGTTCTGCAAACTGCTGCGGGTATTATATAAGGCGTTAAAAATTATGGGATAAACTGGTATAAATTAAAATTGTCTAGATAGCGGACCTTTATTTGCTAATTATGAAAATAAATTTTGCTGAAACAAAACCAATAATAATCCGGATTTTAGCTATTCGCTGTTCAAACGCAAGTTTCTGCGGATTAAGTTCATTAAAGTAGAGTCCAATGTACTAGTGTTCTGCTAATTAAAGATAATTAATAAACATTAATTGAAGGGTCTGATTCCTAAAGTTGACGATGGCTACATTAGAAAGAAAAAATATCTGCGTGAATGCCTTGAAATTGAAGAAGGTTATTTAAAAGTGTTATGTTCTGGAACCATCAAAATGCTAAATCAAAAGAACTGCTGATAAATTTAAAAACTATTAAAATTGGAGGTCTTTGTGTTGTACACTATCAAAGATCCACATTACTTAAGCAATAGTTAAGCATGACAATAATCTTCGACATATTTTCAGTAAATTATGTCACAATTTAAAAAAATTTTGTTGCGGTTGAAAAAAAAAGAATTCAACCCGATCAAAGACAAAACAAAATCGGAAAGTGTGAAGAATCGGATCTTTGTGTAACTGCCCGTGTACAACTATTACCCGCGTACGCAAAACGCGGCATTGAATTAATTAATTAATTAATTAATTATGTCACAACTTGGATAAATAAATCTGACAAAAAGCAATTTTTAGGACATCCTTTTGAAATTTAAAGTAACCACATTTTCCTTCGTGGGAAGTCGGTGTGTTTTTTATCAGTTTCGCAAAGACCCGATTGGTCCCCATTTCCAAGTACGCATTGAGTTCTTCTTCGGGGTAGCTGGGTTCTGATTTGTCCCTTTCCTTCAAAGGCTTCAACATATATCATACTAACCAATGGAAATGAGTTACAATCTAATCTTCGTTGATTAGAGCATACCTCATTTCCAGTGGTTAGTTTGAACGATTAAATATGGTTTGGTGCGGAGAACTAATATATATGCAAGTATGTATAAGGTGTTGCAAACCTAGTAACAAATTAGTTCAGTTGTGACCAGAAGGATAAATCCAAGACAGCATGAACGGAAAGTATAGTTTCATGCACATTCGTTTTGAGCTTACTGGCGACTTATCAGTAAGAGCCGGTATTACGCCCTTTAACTACTATATATTTGAGTGAGGAATGTGGGATAATAGGACGGTACAATCTCCTAGACGAATGTGTAAAACTGCAGTAGTGAAGCTAAAATCATATAAAGTCTCGACAATGTGACTTCAACGCTAACTCACACTATATAATATATATACCGAGTCTGTAAAAGATACTAACACTATGGCTATTGTGTTAGTAACCGATACCAAAATTATTGTACCGAAAAGGTACATGATACTAACACTATAGTTTCCGAGTCGGTACATGGTACCAACATGATGGATAACAATTTATGCTATAGTTCACCGAAATAGAGTTAAAGGGCGTAATACCGGCTCCTACTGATGAGTCGCCAGTAAGCACGAAACGAATGTGCATGAGATTATACTTTCCGTTCATGCTGCCTTTGGTTTTATCCTTCTGGTCACAACTGAACTAATTTGTTACTAGGTTCGCAACACCTAATACATACTTGCATGTATATTAGTTTTCCGCAACAAACAGTATGTAACTGTTGTATATTGAATTGAATGATGTCATGCTCATTGCGAAATGGGATAACTGATATCGATCAAGGCCAGAGTGTATTGATTTACTGGAGTAACAGGTGTTCAGAAATTGTTGTAATTCTCAATTTGGGTGAACTTTAGCATAAATTGGTATCCATCAGGTTGGTATTATGTATCGACTCGGAAACCATAATGTAAGTACCATGTACATATGCGGTACAATAATGTTGGTATCAGCTACTAACACAATAGCCATAGTGTTAGTATCCTTTACAGACGCGGTATATATATTATATAGAATGAGTTAGCGTTGAAGTCGCATTATCGTAGACTTTATATGATGTTAGCTTCACTACTGCAGGTTTACACATTCGTCTAGTAGATTGTGCCGTCCTATTATCCCACATTCGTCACCAAAATATATAGTGGTTAAAGGGCGTAATACCGGCTCCTACTGATGAGTCGCCAGTAAGCACGAAACGAATGTGCATGAGATTATACTTTCCGTTCATGCTGCCTTTGATTTATTCTTCTGGTTACAACTGAACTAATTTGTTATTAGGTTCGCAACACCTAATACATACTTAGTATGAACGATGTTGAAGCACGTGGATGATAGGGACGTACCAGCATGCAACCACCACGAAGTAGTACTCGATGCATACTCTGACATAGGGATCAATCGGACCCATGCGAAACTGCAAGTTCAAAGAGACTATCCACGAAACAAAATCGCGGATGCTCTAATTGTGACGATCACACTGCGTGGTCATTCAAGAAATATCCTTTTAAAATGTACAGTTAAGTTATGAGTAAAGAATAAGTTAAAATGGAGATTATTTTATAGTTTGCATGATACGCAAATAGTAATTTGCAAAGATATTTCAAATTAAATATGTAATTTTAAATGTAAATCTAAACGCTGAAGAAATTCTGGAGGCATTTTGTATTACCTTTCAAACAAAAAACGTTCAAACCGGTATTTTATACTATTAAAAACATATCGCAAATAGATGAGGATGAAGTAAACAAATACATAATTATTAACGAAATATTGCGCTACCATGTCACATCAAGTGGTAGATTTAGTGCTTTATAAACTCTTTTTTGCTATTTACACATGAATTTTTTATACATATTTATTAAAACCAAGGATGAAGTATTTCTTGATTTAATGATAGTTTTGGAAGTTAATTTCAAAAATAGACTTTTTAGTAAAAAACTCAGTATGCAAGATCGGCTTTCCCAATTCCCTAAAATTTCAATGTAATTTCAGCATTCGAAATTTCCACCTTATAGCAGCGTGTCTTCAATTGTATAAAATATTAATTTTACAATATAAATTTAAAGGTTTTGGTCAAAGATTTCTATTATAAAGTGAAGTCTTCACGCAAAGTGTGCATTAATTATTTTTCAACAATCTAACAACAATTTTATAAACACTTAAACATACACACATACACACCCGCATATATATATATATATATATATATATATATATATATTATAATAATTAAGGAAGAAAAGGCACATTAATAACAAAGAGGTTAATGGACATTTAATTCGAGACCACTTAACTTCACTTTACAATCTTTCATTTATATACATCCTGTGTTTTCATTTCATTATGTGGGTGGTAACTAGTCTGACATGATTTTACCTCTATTTCTTGTTTGTTTGACTAGTAAGTGTATATGCGTAGGTATTAAACCATTCGTCGGACAAAAAAACAAAACTACCACCAGTCGCACGCACTGACGCGTTTCGACCTTCCATGATCATCATCAGAGTACGACGGTAAACTGACCGCATTGAATATATATGGAAAGCAAAATTAGACATGCAGTTCTCACCTATATATATATATATATATATATATATATATATATATATATATATATATATATATATATAGATATATATATATATATATATATATATATAGGCAATACAAATAAAGCATAACTACGTGGGTGTTGGTAACAATTCTTAAATCACGTTCAATATATGCGAGACTGCTAGAGGTGAGAGTTGCATATCTAATTTTGCTTTCCATATATTTTTAATGTGATTTTGATCCGCGCTAGTCAGTTTGCCGTCGTACTCTGATGATGATCATGGAAGGTCGAAACACGTCAATGCGTGCGAATGGCTGTAGTTTTGCTATGGTTTCCGACGACTGTTTAAATGCTATGAGATTGGTGTTTTGTTCAAGTTCGCAAACTTGATTGAAAGAATTGTTACCACCTCACGCGTAATCAATTATTGCATAATTTTATTGCATATATGCGTATGTGCCTGTTTACGCGTAACGTTCTTTATATTAGCATTAAAAATTGCTGTAGGGATCTGATCATTCTTGTACTGATTAATTGTGAGTTAACGAATTTTTCGCATTGTTCGCTGTTAAGTGTATAAATGTTATTTTCCCGGGTTTCGTCTTCGGCTTCGCCTCCTTCTACTATGTAACAGCCCAGAGTGAGCGGATTGCAAAGGTAAATGCTCATATAGTTTTGAAATTTCTGTCGCCGTGTGGGCTGCTGTTTGGTTTTTCTTCAGTTTGTTGCCAATCTGATCAAATTTTTGTTGTGTGTGGTGGAGTGGGCGTTTTTCCTTACCTGGATGCTAGTAAATAGATGTTGGGTTATGAAGTTCGTTGATGAAACTTTTGCATGTTTAGTCCAGGACCTTTTTTGTATAAAGAGCTTCATATATATATATATATATATATATATATATATATATATATATATATATATGATATATATATATATATTCTGATTTTGCTTTGTGTACAATTTAGAAATTGGCCAAATTGCCTGGGTGCTCCGTTTTCCATATATGACCGGAAATAGCTCATTGTCCTGACGCTGTCAAGCATTTTCTAATCAATTTCTTTGGTAAATGTTGCTGGATTCTGTTTATAAATTGCTTCTTCGTAGGTGCAATATATATGCTACCGCACATACATGAGAATTTATAGACTTTGCATGATTTGGAGCAAATCGGCAATTGATCTTTCGCATCCAACCTCATGATTCTCTGTCTGCCAAATATGATATTAACTTATAAACTGGGCAAATTCACCTTAGTTATTCTATTTAACCGCCGTGAAATTATTGAGACCGGTATGTCGCCTCTAAATTCTGAGTTTAGGTAAACCTGATTGACGGTATCCTGTCTAGTGCGAAGTTGACATGGTCTGATTTTGACATCAATGAATTGCTCTGGGTGGTTAATCATTAGCAAAAAAATTCCCAGGTAGCCCAGTTCTTCTTTGATCTTATGTTCAAAGCGGACCAATCTGATTCTGTTTACTAGATTGTTAAATAAGTTTCTTTTGTGTGATTTCGGCACACTACTATTCTAATGAATGTATTGCCCGGTGAAATTGGATTTTCTATGTATGGCTAGTATAAAATCGCCATATTCTTCCCGAGTGAGTTGGAAGTTCACGAAGAGGAAATCTTTGGTTTTTTCTACCTCGAGAGTGAATTTGATGTCTGGACCGGTTCATTTGCTTGCTTAATGATTTCAGATAGGTCTGCTGCGTCTGGGATGAAAAATAATATATCATCTACATAACCTTTGAGAGTGTGCACTGGTCCATTATAAATTTTTAGGCTTGTTTGTTCAAGATGATGCATTTATACATCTGCCAGAAAAGGTTCAATGCAGTTTCCCATAGCTACACTATTGCTCTGACGGTAGTATTTTCATTCAAATGTAAATTGGACGTTTTTATACATGCTAATATGAGGTAATTTAGGAGGTCTATAGGAAAATCTCGAAAATGATTTTAAATTAAACAAGATTGTCGTTGTCTTTTTCAGTGGAATTTTCGTAAATAAGGATGAGACATCAAGCGAGACGATTTTGTTCTGTAGGATGTTTTTTAAATTTCAGTTTATTTTCTGGCTCGAAAGTTTCCCTGATGGTGTTTGTATTTATGATATTTCGTAATGGCTGAAGTAGTTTACAGAGAAACTTAGCTGGTTTATGTTGCGGCACATTGATCATTGACATAATGGACCGCAGCAGAGGAGCTCCTGCATCTGCCAAAGTTTTATGAATTTATAGATTGCCGTAAAATCTTGTGGTGTTTTTCCGACGGGTTTTGATCATATTTCGGAATCATTCAACATCTTCAGGATTGCATTTATTCTTGATTCGATATTTGGTTAATTACCTTTACATTGTTGTCTTGTTTTAATTTCGTTGTTCGTCTACTTGCTTCTTTGCGATGATATGGCTTCCTTTGAAATTCGTTTTTTTATTGTTCTAGTGCGCTAATTATCTCATCTTTTAGTTTTTATCCATAAAATGCCTGTGGGGCGGTGACTTTTGTTAAGTCATTGTAGAAATATATATATATGTCCATTGCCTTCGAATATTACACATATTTCTAAATAAGAAGCAAAAACATTAATAACAAAGTTGATAATGGCCATTTATTTCGAGAATACTAAACTTCACTTTACAATCTTTCATTTATATACATTCTGGGTTTTCATTTGAATATGTGGGTGGCAACAAATCTGACTCGGTTTTACTTCTATTTCTTGTTTTGGCTGATTAGTAAGTGTGTATGCGTTTGTGTCTGTGTGTGTGCCTGTTTGCATGTAAAGGTCTTTCTCGCTGTATTGCAAAGTGATGTCTGAGATCTGGTCATTATTGTATTGATAGCTTGAGAATTAACCATCTGTTCAATTTGACCAATTTCTTAATTCTACATAAAGCAAAAGTAGACAAATTATTATATATTTATGAAGCCCTTTATATAAATCAACAAACACCTGGCCTAAATATTCAAAAGTTTCATCAACATGATATTCTAATCGACTGGTCACGAATAACAAAATTCAACAACAATTTACTAGTATCCAGGCAAGACCGAACACGCCCTCGACCAGACTCAACAAACATTCAATCGGATTGGCAACAAACTGAAGAGGAAAAAACAGATGCACATACGGTGACAGAAATTTCCAAACAATATGAGCGTTCAACACTGCAATCCACACTTGCGCTGTTACCAAGTGAAGAAAACAAATTTGCGCAAAAGGTGAAACGAAAGACTACACTCGGAAAAATAGCACTCGTACACGTAACAGCGAACAATGCGAACAGATGGTTAATTCTCAAGCCATCAATACAATAATGACCAGATCTCAGACATCACTTTGCAATACAGCGAGAAAGACCTTTACATGCAAACAGGCACACACACAGACACAAACGCATACACACTTACCAATCAGCCAAAACAAGAAATAGAAGTAAAACCGAGTCAGATTTGTTGCCACCCACATAATCAAATGAAAACCCAGAATGTATATAAATGAAAGATTGTAAAGCGAAGTTTAGTAATCTCGAAATAAATGGCCATTATCAACTTTTTTATTAATGTGTTTTTTCTTCCTAATTAGAAAAAAATAAATAAATAAATATATATATATATATATATATATATATATATATATATATATATATATATATATATAAAGAGAATTTCATTAGTATATACTTGAATAAATGCGAGAAATTAATGGGTCTTGTATCTAATACATTATTTTGCACATGGGTACTATGAATAAAAAATCCATTTAAGTCTATCAAATAAAGAAAACGACCAATAATAAGATTCAGATTACATAATACTTATTTATATTTATAAACCATTTAAGATGACATGAAAGCAGTCCTCAGCATGATGTTAAGCCACAACGATGCGAACATGGATATTGATATATAGTGCTTGAGATCGACATTAATGACTGCTTCTCATTAGTTGCTTGTAAACGCAATTTTTTTGCTTTAAACAAAATTCGCAGTTTAGCTGCATTAAATGTGAGAGTTAATGCCGATTAGAATTTGTTCTGCGTTGTGCCGGAGATATAGTCCTCCTTAAATTGGGCGTTTAAGTAAATGGATTTCTTTTCTGTTCCTAAACACATCTTCTTCTTCTGATCGTCACAAGTATTCTCCGTTGCATCTGTTGGCTAAATTGGTATTCCGTATAGCCTTACTATTTCGTAAACTACTTAGTAATTTTGTGGTTGGCGATTCCTTTTAATTTTTTAAGGAATCACAAAATATAAATGTTGAAAATACGATAGGATAGTTTTTGATGTAACATCTTTGTCTACAAACAATCCAATTTAAGAAACTACTAATGTTATAGATCAGGCAGTAGACCAATATATATTACCTTCTCCGGACCCACGTCATATTCTATACAAACTTAATTTTCTATGCAAAACGTGATTATAGTTTTGCTTTAATGGAAGCATCTATAAACAGGTTAATGGCGTGGCAATTCATAGTGCCCTATCTCTTGTGTTAGGATCAACTTTCCTAGGCCATCTTGAGAATATATTACTAGAGAAAGACATAAATAAACTTGCAACACGTATACATTATGTTGATGATATTTTTCTTGTTTTTAAAAACAGGTCGCATTCACAAACAATGCTTTAAAGTTTGCATTAATTGAACTAAAATTTCAGTTTCACGTCAGGACACGAAAAGGACGATTGTCTACCATTCTTGAATGTACTTTTAAAGAAAGTCGTTACTGGTAAATTAAATCAAACGATTTACCACAAACCAACCTGATCTACGCATTATTTACACTATTGCAATTTTGCGCCATGTCAATATCAGTTATCAATAGTTCGTAGCTGTTTAAAAGAATTTGTAGATTGATTAGTCAACATTTAAAATGCGACAGATATTCTATTTTTTTAAAGTGTAAATCAAAAGAAATAGACGTCTTTATGGCAAAAAAGAAAGCAATTTACCTACATTTTCCATCTACGGAGGATACTGTTACCGACAAAACACAGGCGGAAGTTGAATCGGCCTTAAAAATTACAATTAATGCAACTAAATTTCGAGAGTTAATTTAAGCAACTCATTTGCCATTACCAACAATTCAAGAGAATCAGCCAATTATGTCGACGTCAAATATTATTTAACAACATACGTGTGCAAGTTGCGTAGGCCGATTGACAAGAAGTTTACTTAACAAAATGAATAAGCATTCCAAATCAAATGGTGAATACACGGTGGCAACTGTGCAACATATGAAAGAAACTTTTCACGAATATTATACGGACATGGCATTTAAAATCTTTACTTAACGCAATAGCATAAATCAGTTAGCCACAAATGAAACCCAGAGGATAAACCAAATGCCTTCTATCTGCAAACAGAAAAAGTCTGTTCAAACATTGAAAATGAATTGGAGATGATGCTCATAAATGATTGATCATTCTCTTATTTCGCAATCTCAATATGTTTAGAGTTTCTGTATGTTTTCCCTTCCTATATATATATATATATATATATATATATATATATATATATATATATATATATATATATATATATATATATATATATATAATAGAACAAAACAACGTACTCCATGGAATAACATTTATTAATAAATCTTATTTCTACCAGTATCTACAGCCATTGTTCTGGATTCGTTAGTATATTCGTTCATCCAATCTCACTGTACATTTGTTGTAACCAGAACAATGGCTGTAGATACTGGTAGAAATAAGATTTATTAATAAATGTTATTCCATGGAGTACGTTGTTTTGTTCTTACATTTAAAAAATGGTGAAATTAGAAACTATCAATATATATATATATATATATATATATATATATATATATATATATATATATATATATATATATATATATATATATATGTTTGTGTATGTGGGTGTGGATTCTCATTTTCATATATTTTGTGAGACTATATAAATCTACAAATATATAATATATATCCAATAGCAAGAAACTGTGTTCTTTGAACTTCTCACTGGACAAATTGCCTTTTCTAACCTTAGCAATGCTTATTTTATACTGAATATCATATACAATGTATTCAAAATTCCGCAAAAAAAACTTCAAATCAATATATATATATATAGTATCAATATCCTGACAAAATATTCTATTCATTTGGCATGATGCCGGTATTAAAATGACAGATTTAAGGTAGCTGTTTGGAACTTTTGATGAAAACGATGCACATTTGGAACACGAAGGAAAGGCTAACCAAATAATTAAATTACTGTGTAATTGAATGTTGCGCGTATTTTGCAAAAACAATGGTGCCGTGGACAAAATTCCAGGCTCCGTCCGCGCAAAATACTGGCCAATACTTTGCAAGATGCCAATGAGGAGTAAACCAAACTTCTGAATGAAGTGCCTTTGCTAAACCTTGTCAGTGCTTATTTTATACTGACCCTTATATACAAATAATTAATACCTGTAATAAATCTTCAATTCAATATATATATATATATATATATATATATATATATATATATAAACTAAACATTGTATAAGATAGTAAATGCAAATTGCCTACTAGACAGCTTTTAGCCTTATTGCGCAAGATTTCTATTGGACAGGATGCGAGCTCGAGAAAAATTTCTTTAAATCAGGTAGCTGTTCTCATACGCCGCAAAATTTGTTTCCTGTACGTTGTTCCGCCAGGAAGATGCATGTTCGTATCGCTTTTAATCCGAAATACAAAACAAGTAATTTCTATTCTATCATTATACATGTGCACACTAATGACATGATATAAAAATGCGAAGATATGGATTTCAAGTCTATTGTTTTTATACGATAGACACGAAGTTCTTGTAATAGACGGCAATGATAAAACTCCACAACAAAGTCAAATATTATCTATTTTTTGCTCACGGCAGCGTGGCGTGGCCAGATTAGAATATCAAGTAATACAGCTAATAATGAAAGAAGACAAACTAGTATTATGAACTAAATTGATTTCAATTGGTGTATAAAACGGATTATCTAAAATTCAAGATCGATAAATGAAAGCCCGTGTTTGCCACTATCAAGAAAAGCAAAGGGGTAATTTACGGCATAGTTCTACTTGCATATGCGTCAAAATGTTTTTCGATTGATTTGTTGAACATATTTGGTTCATCTTCACAATAAGCGCAAGATTACTTAAGGTGAGCCAGAACGGATTTTTGGTGCCAAACTTATATATCACCTTCTTTACCAATTAAACTTCAAATGAAATACGGAGTTTTATTTTTTTTAAAGTGTTACCAGTTATGTGTCGTGTTGTCGCGTGGGTGTGTCAATGTGATCTAAATGCAACTCCTAATTATTTTAATTATTTTTAAAACAAATATCTTGTTTCTTCTACAAATATTATCTATGGTCAGTTCATAATCATTTCAATGATAGGTTAACCTGTTGATACCGACATAAATTGCTTTTCATTAATATTTACCATTAGTCATGTACGTAGTTCAGGGTCAAACGAAAAGCAATCTTTGACGCCTTACTTCAGATGACAGAAAATTTTATGAATGTCAATGAGTAATAAAGCGGTCAAATATTAACAAACTGTGGACTTGCAATATTAACACCATTTAATTTTTTTTTCAAATGTGAATAATTTATTTCGAAATCTTGCGAAACTGTTTCAATCGACAGAAACAAATTGAATTTTACTTAAAATTCAGAACTGATAATGACGATTTTGCTGCTATTTATGAATCTGAAATATTCTTTATAAGGCAATATACACCATATTTCAAATTAAAATACTTGTGAAATATAAATAAATAAACGAAGTCTTTGATTAATTGAAAGCCGTTTCTATACAACCAAAGGCTTTAATCCTGAATTCCTAATTGCGTAACATCGAGCGTTTAGGTAAATTTAAATGTGTTTAATACATTAATGCCACGTTAAAAGGCAAATGCAATGTCAATAGTAAAAATACAAGCAAAATGTAGAATGCATTTTAGGTTCGTCAATTGAATAATGCTTCGCTAGCCTGATCATATCATTTCCGGTTTTCACATATATTTAGCCATGTTTCATTCAGGGTTTCCATTCGACCGATTAAGTCATTAAAAATATCGTGAAAATATTGACCTCTTGCTTGTCATATCTCTGCATGAAAATGTGCCAGATAAACATTTAAGATTTATAAAATTAATTTAAGTATAATTAAAAGATTTGGTTAAATATATATATATATATATATATATATATATATATATATATATGATATATTGTTAGTATAAACAAAATATTGCATAAGATAGCAACTAGAGAGATTAAGACTTTAATGTGAAATGATTAACTGGTTACAAGACTTGCTACGGTCTGGACGTAGACCAGGGGGATCTTTTTTCAAACTTGAAATTCTTCCATTTTGCCACTGAAACTGCTATTGCGCGTAATCTTTCAGTTATATGTGGACATATTTTTTTCTATCAGTCTTTTGTTTGGGTGGATCCGAAATGTTTCGCGAACTTTTAATTAATCTTTCAATTTCTTTCAATAAAAAAAATCATGCTACCAATGCCCAGCTCTGCTGATGAATTGGATGAGATGTGAAATTCTAAAGCAAATATCTTCCTGATTCAAGTTCGACCTAAGCAATTCTGGTAACTATTTTGAAAGTTCCACATAAATGCGGAAACAGGTCTAGGTGATGAATTAAATTTGCAATCTAATGCAGTATTTACATTATTCTTAGAGCATATATATTATCAACACTTGTCATTAAACTTATGCATATATATATATATATATATATATATATATATATATATATATATATATATATAACGGTTATCTGACATGGCCACAAGTAGTTATGGCAATGAAAATTATAATATTTTCTGTTCTCTATTTGTAATTGATTTTGACCGTTATTATTAGTGAAGTCGAAACATTGCATGGAAAATGTCTAGAACGATGTGATATTTTGAAAGGATTCGATCAGGATAGCGAAACCTCGGGAAAACGCAATTAAAACTACAAAACAAATATCGAGTAACACTTTTTATTTCTACCATGAATCTATTCTAAATTTACCCTAGAAACTTTCGAAAGATTTATTATATTAAAATATGATCCCGCTTTATATTTGGTGGATCTGAGCTTTTGTAGACACGAAATAGCAACAGAAACATTAGCAGCAATTCTGCTATGAAAGAAAGTTTCAAGGCATTCTCGTTTACCGTAACAATTCATCGGGTTTTCAAAATTAATTATTCACTGTTAAGCGATGTCTTTAATATTGTCATTGCAAGTATTTGAGAGCACACTATTTTAAAATATTTCGAACGATTTATTAGGCCTTGAATAGTCAGTCAACATGCTACCATCTAATGCTAATTTTAAATTGTGCTGCAACATTTATATGATTTTATTCTATTATTGTATTTTGGTATAAGGTCACATTCACTGCTGGCATAATATCGGTTTCTTAGTGAAAAAATCGGAAATAGCCAGCATGAAATTTAGGTCGAAATATATACCAAATATGATCCACTTCAAGGATACTTTTAATGAACATAATTTTGTATAGGAGCTAAAATTGCTTGCAATACCTGGCTTAAGTGAAGTAACTGATAATTTGCTGGAGTTTATAGTAAATGCCTTCTGGTTTAAGATCCGGCAGCAGTAATACTGGAAACTACTTTATGACTTCCTAATAAGAACGAACTCGGTCTAGTCGGTGAACAGAACGTACTAGCACACATAATGTTTGGTCTATATTCGCATATATATAATATATATATATATAATATATATATATATATATGTATATGATGAAACACTACTAAATTGGCTTTTACATTAAAACCACCAAATTACGCATAAAATGTGAAAAATGACAATTTATTTGACATATAATAAATCACTAAACGAAATACAACTTTATTATCAGATGGAAATTATCAGATTATCTGACTGGGTTCTCCAAGTTTCAATAAGTAATGACAAAATTTCAAAACCGGGATTCGAACAAAAGCTATTCATTTCTCTATGCTACTATGTTGCAAGATTAATTTATTCTCATAAAGTATTTGTACTGAAAAAGAAATAAAAGCTCAGTGTTCTTTCTATTATTCGGTATCTAAATCAGTTTAGCCGACTGTGAGAATTTAACTAGTCCTAACCTTTACTCTCCATTTCAAACGTCTTTTTCAGTAGCTATTTTCCGGGCACTTTCTTGCTTTAATTTTAAAAGGCAACTCACTAAAAAATGTAAATTAATCTTTATTAGAATGAAGGTTGCGTACTTGATATAAGCACCTGATCCATTAAGTACGTACATTTGTCAGGATAAACTAAGAATTGTGTAGTGTAGAAAAGGCAATTCATCCAGTAGACCGGTTTCGTCCTTATTGGGAACTCATCATGTACTGGCCAGAATTTGCCGCGGACAGGGCTCGAACCTGGACACGTCTGCTTCGGAATCTGGTGCTCTAACCACTGAGCCACCCTGCCGCACACTACACACACAATTTTCAGTCATATACTAACTAATGTAACTCGGTTAGTTTTTTTCTTTATTAGGTGGAGCTCATATGGCATCCATTTAGACCCAAAGTTCCAACTAACCATCTCCAATCTGTCATTACTGAACAGACACCACACTACATGGGGAAGTGGTATTGAAATGAACATTTACATAATTAAACGAACATTGGTTGCGCGGGCGGTGATAACATTTATTATAATCAAGTTGCCTTGCATAACATCTGACCCATTAATGCTTATTGTCAGTATAAACTAAGAATTGTATAGTGTAGAAAAGGCAATTCATCCATTAGACCGGTTTCGTTCTTACAGAAAAATCATCATGTACTGGGCAGAATTTGCCGCGGACAGGCCTCAAACGTGGGCCCGTCTGTGTACCAATATTTTTTGTAATGGTATATGTGGTTTAAATGTATGGTATATATGGTATATATATGGATATATATATATATATATATATATATATAATATATATACATTATGTCCATTGGCGTCGAATATTACACAGTGTATTTCTAATTAGGAAGCAAAAACACATTAAGAAAAAAGTTTACAATGGTCATTTATTTCGAAAATACTAAACATTACTTTACAATCTTTCATTTATATACATTCTGGACTTTCATTTGATTATGTGGGCGGTAACGAATCTCATTCGGTTTTAATACTATTTCTTGCTTTGGCTGATTAGTAAGAGCGTGTACGTTTGTGTCTGTGTGTGTGCCTGTTTTCATGTTAAGTTCTTCCTCGCTGTATTGTAAAGCGATGTCTGAGATCTGGTCATTTTTGTATTGATGGCTTGAGAGTTAACCAACTGTTCGTATTGTGTACTTGTTGTGGATTTGACCGCAATTATCTTGTGCGGGACAATAGATAGCACTCTTAGGTCGGTAAAATCTTGAATTTTGATCATTTTCAGGTGCTCTGCTTATTGGCTTCGATTGATGGGTTCTCACTTGTCCCTTCTTATTTTAGCCTTCTATCAGCTGATTGACTGAAAATGAGGTTGGATCAAGATTTTCCATTGTTCTTTGCCCAATATTTCGAGACTTCATTTCCAGTCTCATCTTCAGGGTTGACACAATACGCACAGGAGTAAATTTACGCTCAAACTGGGCCATATGAAATAATGTACGTTCCCTGTAGTGTAGTTTGGAAGAAATTTATATCTGTTTAAAATAATAAAAGATATAAATTCGTTCTTTTATGAACATAGGCGCATGCATATCGCGCATCCAGATCTTAAACATGCATGGTCAAGCAATCTGACTATATATATATATATATATATATATATATATATATATATATATATATATATATATATATATAGAGAGAGAGAGAGAGAGAGAGAGAGAGAGGAGAGGGGGAGAGAGAATCTCAGCGATATTAAATGTGTGATCCTTACTTTGATATTTAGGTATGGCCAAGGAAATCATCATCAACCTATGTCATTCTCAGATAACATAGATCTGGTAAAAATACACAGCAACTTTATGTTTAAAAGTTATTTTATTTTTTTTTAAAACTGAAATAAGTTGGAACCAGAATAATTTCACAAGAATTTATGCAAAAGTTAAAGTATGCTATCTAGTTATTCTGCCAATGCACGGAATGGCGAATTTAACAGTACTAAAGAATGCTTTAAAAATTTTATTTGACTGTCCATACACCATTGCTGCAGATGATCCGACTGGTCTATTGTTTTATTCAAAAACTTCGTAAATTAATAGTATTTTATAGAATTATTTATAAATTTGAACACGTAAGGTTGCGATCGGTTAACACAGGCCATCCAAGCAGATGGAAAAAATCGGATTAGAATACTTTACTAATAAAACGCGTTTTTTTTTAAAATGGGAGATATAGATCTACTATTGAGAATCAATTTATTGAAATATGACGCTATGCTTGCCAGAAATTTTATTTATAAGGCCTAAATTTTAAATATAAAAGAGCTTAAAATTTATGTAGTCGCACTTATGTAAGCAATAACAGCATACTTTGACTTTGAAATTTAATTGTGTTTAGAGTAATAGGTTAATTAATTACACGCTTTCATGGTCCACGACCTATTCTCGCTTAAAAGTTCTGTTTCATTTATTTTTCGTAACTATAAAATTGTTAAAACAGTACTTTGGATACAGATTATTGCCTAAAGCAAGTTCCACTAAATTTTTTAATAGCAAGTGGTCTTAAATAATAGAACATAGAATATTTATTTTGCCATTTGAACTACATATCCCGCATTTTTTTCCTCTCCATTTCCGCCTGCAATTTGTCATTCCATTTATTTTTGGTTTTGTATGTAGTATCACCAGAGAAGAAATCATAACAAGGTAAATTTAAGGCAGAATTAATTAATTACAGAACAATAAAAAATTAGATGAACGAATAGGCTAACAAACAAGCAATTACTAAGCTACTCTGACAGTGAACAGTGGTTGGTGACAAAACTAATTTAAATTAGATGTGTGAACTTGAAACAAGCACCAATCCAATTATATCTTTCCAGTCGCACAGCATTGCAAAACTACCATCGATCACACTCATTGACACGTTTCGAACTTTTATGATCATAATCGGAATAGACGTTAAACTGACTAACGATGATCGGATCACAATTAATATAAAAATCATGGAAAATTAGATACGCGGCCCTCACCTCTAGTAGGACCACACAAAACGTGCATGACTTGAACTGTAAGCTGTACAAATTCTGTGCAGTCTCGGACATGAAATTTGTTGCATCTATTGTCTTATTTACATAATTCATACGGTTAAACAAGCATTTATTGTGCAGGGAGTGACAAAACTTCTTTAAATCGAATTTGCGAGCTTGAAATTAACTCATATACTGTTGTAAATAACTGATCGAGCAACACAATAAGACAAACGTACTGCCGTATATCAACAGAGCATGACGGCAATCTCACTAGCCAGGATAAGTCTACAATTCATACAAAAGTTATGGAAAATCAAATGTCCGGTTATCACTTCCTTAACAATAATTTATTGCGCGGGTGGTGGTAAAAATTATTTAAATCAAGTTTGCTAGCTTGAAGTAAACACCAATCCCATTGTATTTAACCAGTCGTCGAACAACATAACAAAACTACCGCCAGCCGCAACGCACTGACGCGTTTCGACCTTCCATGATCATCATCAGAGTACGACGGCAAACTGACTATCGAGGATCAAACCGCATTGAATATATATGGAAATCAAATTTAGATATGCGGCTCTTACCTCTAGCAGTCTCGCATACATTGAACTTGACTGGAAATGTCGGCTGCACAATTTCTATGCAGTCACGAACATTAACTGTTTGCAGCTTTCGCCACATATACATATATAGGCAATACAATTTAACAATAATTGATTGCGCGGGTGGTGGTAACAATTCTTTAAATCAAGTTTGCGAGCTTGAAGTAAACACCAATCCCATTGTATTTAACCAGTCGTCGAACAACATAACAAAACTACCGCCAGCCGCAACGCACTGACGCGTTTCGACCTTCCATGATCATCATCAGAGTACGACGGCAAACTGACTATCGAGGATCAAACCGCATTGAATATATATGGAAATCAAATTTAGATATGCGGCTCTTACCTCTAGCAGTCTCGCATACATTGAACTTGACTGGAAATGTCGGCTGCACAATTTCTATGCAGTCACGAACAGTAACTGTTTGCAGCTTTCGCCACATATACATATATAAGCAATACAATTTAACAATAATTGATTGCGCGGGTGGTGGTAACAATTCTTTAAATCAAGTTTGCGAGCTTGAAGTAAACACCGATCCCATTGTATTTAACCAGTCGTCGAATACGCCTTACAGTCCAAGGTCTGAAAATATTGGTTTAAAATTTACTCTACAGTCTTGAATATTTATGTTTCGCATCTTTCTCTTCATTTACATAAGTGATGCAATAAAATAAAATTTGATTGCGTAGGCGGTGACTAAATTAATGAAATCAAATACGAAATCTTCAAATAAACACGTGTCACAATTCATACAAAAGTTATAGAAAATCAATTATCCGGTTATTACGTCTTGTAGTCCAAGGTCTGAAAATATTGGCTTAAAAATTTTCTCTACAGTCTTGAATATTTATCATTCGCATCTTTCGCCTCATTTACATAATTGATGCAATAAAATAAAAAATTGATTGCATAGGTGGTGAAAAAATTATTGAAATGAAATTCGACAGCTTCAAATAAACACATGCCACATTGCATCAGAACGATTGCAAAACAGCAAAATTAAGTTACGTCACACAAACTAACGAGAATTGAACTTCCATGATTTTATCAGAGCACAACGGTAACATGATTAATGATCATCAGACTAAAATTCATATGGATAATGGGAAAAACAGAACGTAAGGCTCTCGCCTTTTATAATACCACACAAATTTTACATGATTTAAAATGTCGGTTTTGAAATTTTTATGCAGTCACGAAATGAAATTTAGATAATAGATAAAATCAAAAATTCGTCGATTGCGCGGGTTGTGACAAAAATTCCTTAAATCCAGTCTGCGAACTTGAAATATGTACCAACCCTACTTTATATAGCTAGTCGCAAATCATTGCAAATTAACGTGAGACACACATGCTAAGACTCTTCAAAATTTTATGATCATCATCAGCCCACGATGGCAAATTGAATAACGAGAATCAAACCGCAATTAATATAAAAGTTATGGAAAGTCAGAGGTGTGACTCTCAACTCTAGTAATCTCACATAGATTTTATTCGACTGAAAATATATTTTCAGTTATAAATATGAACTCTTTGGTCTTTTCGCCACATTTGTATAAGTAATACGTTTAAACCATTTTTATTAGCGAGGTCGTAACAAGTATCTTTTAAATCAAGATTACACACTTGAAATAAACACAAATATAAGTTAATCAACTAGTCGCACAACAGGAAAAACTATGGTTTATCACACGTACTAACGCATTTCGACCTTCCACGATCATCGGCAGAACACGACGGCAAACTGAATTACAAGGATTAAACCGTAATTCAGTTAAAAGTTATTGTAACTCAAATATGCGTCTCTGACCTCTAGTAGTCCTGCGTACAATGTATGTGACCATCGACAGCACAATTTACATATGTGGCGAATTTTAGCGGTGCAATCTCTTGTATGTACATGTCTTCATCGGTGCGACTTAAATTCGGATTTACTGTATATAATAAATGAAAAACCTGTAAATTCTACCAGCACAATGGTTTCCAAAAAAGGCTTAATTACACCACAACTGAGACTTACAAACAAATATGGATACCTCCTACTGCATGAAATCAATAAATCCAAGTCTCAACCGATAGCTTTTATCACATTTTTTGGTAATCATTATATCATTCAACTAAATATATGTTGTGAAATATTCTTTTTGCAAAGAAGTAATACATTCTTAAATGAACATTGGTTGCGCGGGCGATGATAACTTTTATTATAATCAAGGTTCCGATCTTGATATAAGCACCTTACCAAATAACTAATAAATATGCTAGTATAAACTAAGAATTTTATAGTGTAGAAAAGGCAATCCATCCAGTAGATCGGTTTCGCCCTTATTGAGAACTCATCATGTACTTGCCAGAATTTACTGAGGACAAGGTTCGAAACTGGGCACATCTGCTGCAGAATCTGGTGTTCTAACCACTAAGCCACCTTGCCGCACATTACACTACACACAATTTCCAATTATATACTGACCAATGTAACTTGGTTGGTCTATTTTTCTTTTAGGTGGAGCTCATATGGCATCCATTTAGACCCAAAATTCCAACTAACCATCCACAATCTGTCATTACTGAACAGACAACACACTGCATGATGAAGTAGTAATTAAATGAACATTTATATAAATAAAAGAACATTGGTCTCGCGGGCGGTGATAACAATAATTATAATCAAGGTTGCGATCTTGATATAAGCACCTGACCCATTAATTACTTACATATGTCAGTGGAAACTAAGAACTGTATTGTGTAGAAAACTCAATTCATCTAGTAGACCGAGTATAAACTAAGAGCTGTATATTGTAGAAAAGTAAATTCATCTAGTATAATTAAACGAACATTGGTTGCGCGGGCGATGAGAAAATTTACTATAATCAAGGTTGCAACTTGATATAAACACCTGGCCCATTAAGTACTTACATTTTGTCAGTATACACAAAGAATTGTATAGTGTAGAAAAGGCAATTCATCCAGTAGATCGGTTTCGTCCTTATTGGGAGCTCATCACGTACTAACCGGAATTTGCCACCAACAGGGTTCAAACCGGGGAACGTCTGCTTCGGAATCGGGTGCTCTATTTACCGAGCCACCCTGCCACACACTACACAAAATTTTCAGTCATATACTAACTAATGTAATTCAGTTAGTTTTTTCTCTTTTAGGTGGAGCTGATAACGAATCGATTAAGAACCAAAGTTCCAACTAACCTTCCTCAATCTGTCATTACTGAACAGACACCACAGTTG
Organism: Eudiplozoon nipponicum; assembly: GCA_029291075.1. NCBI lineage: Eukaryota > Metazoa > Platyhelminthes > Monogenea > Mazocraeidea > Diplozoidae > Eudiplozoon > Eudiplozoon nipponicum. The sequence continues at coordinate 24,898 of JAQBSW010004821.1, forward strand.
ATGGGGAAGTGGTATTGAATGATTATTTATATAATTAAACGAACATTGGTTGCGCGGGCAGTGATAACATTTACTATAATAAAGGTTGCAAACTTGATATAAATATCCGACACATTAAGTACTTACATTTTGTCAGATTACACCAAGAATTGTGTAATGTAGAAAAGGCAATTCATCCAGTAGACCAGTTTCGTCCTTATTGGGAACTCATCACGTACTGGTCAGAATTTGCCGCGGACAGGGCTAGAACCTGGGTACGCTTGCTTCGGAATCTAGTGCTTTAATCACTGAGTCACCTGTCTACTGGCTGAATTGCCTTTTCTACACTATACAATTCTTAGTTTATACTGACATATGTAAGTAATTAATGGGTCAGGTGCTTATAACAAGATCGCAACCTTGATTATAATAAAATTTACATATTCCACTGTGCATTATGCACAACGTACCTAGTGATATGATTGTTTATTTGTACACACATTTATATTCACACCGTTCGTATACTAACATGTTTTGCTTTGTCTTTTAGCATGTATATCTGCATTATATGATGAATAAAGCCTAATATTTTAAGCAACTCTTTCTTCTGACTTGTCGACTCACTCTGTCCGTTTGCTGTGCTTGTTACTGTGATTCAGAACAATTTATTCATCATATAGCCCAATCATGGAACGCCTACTCAGATCAGAAAGATTTGATGTTGAACCTAGTGCACCAGATGCAGCAAAACAATGGAATCATTGGTATCCTACATTCTGTGGCCTCCTAAAATCAGTCGCATCCATGAATCCGGATAAATTAGACACTCTTATTTCCTACGTCTCTCCTAACGTATATGAACACATCGTTGATTGTGATACTTATGATCATGCTATCAAAACTCTAATGAATCTCTATATCAGACCGAAAAATGAAGTCTTTGTTCGTCATATACTCGCGACTACTAAACAAGAAAATGGACAAACATTGGATCAATTTGTTCATATTCTGAAATCGTTAGCTAGGGAATGCAATTTCAAACCAACTACGGCCGAGGAAAATCGAGACGATGCTCTGGGCGATGCCTTCATTAATGGAATCCAGTCCAATTCAATCAGACAACGTCTCTTAGAACACAACTCACTTAATTTCAAGCGGCTTTTGATCAAGCACGTGGTCTCTAAATGGCGGAAAAGCAATCATTATCATATCAAAACTGTTTGAATTCTGCACACACTGCAACGGTTCAGCCTCTCTGTCCTTCATCAACCTCCGATAAATCTACAGATAATCTTGTTGCTGCTGCTAAACAAAAATGTGACTTTTGTGGGTACGATTATCATTTAAGATGGAAATGTCCGGCCAGAAACGCCTTCTGTATAAGTTGTGGAAACAAAGGACATTTTCAAAAGGTATGTCGCTCTAAGAATCACCGCCCAGTGGTTTCGACGCTTCATTCTACCATATCTGGAACTGTATTAGCTGCTGCTCCTGATTGTCTCACCAAATGTGTAATAAATCTAGAAGTCAATAACATAAATTGTCATGCTCTCGTTGATACAGGCAGTTCCTGTAGTTATGTTTCAAAAGCCTTCGTTTTGAAAAATAATTGGAAAATTCACTCCTCACGAGAAACAATAACCATGGCGTCTAGCTCATTATCGAATCATACCAAAGGCCATTGTTTTGTGTCGATTCAATACAAATCATGTGTTTATCAAAATATCAAGCTATCTATACCCTCTGATCTTTGTACTGACGTACTCCTCGGTCATGACTTCCTTGGATTGCATAAAAGTGTAAATATCTCTTTTGGTGGTCATAAATCGTCATTCACCGTCTGTTTACTGAAACCTGGATCTGTTACGTCCCCGCCTCTTTTCCACCATTTAACTGCTAAATGGAGGCATATTGCTACGAAATCAAGAAGGTACAATCGAATGGATGAAATATTTATCCTGGATGAAATAAACAGATTAGTTTCTGATGTCATTATCGAACCTTCAACATCCCCGTGGAGAGCACAAGTTCTCGTGGTATCGAATGAGAATCACAAGAAACGTATGGTTGTGGACTACAGCCAAACGGTCAACAAATTCACACTCTTAGACGCCTATCCTTTGCCGAAAATAGACCAAATGGCTGAAACCATTTCAAAATATCATATATTCAGCACTTTGGATCTCAAAAGCGCTTACCACCAAATACCTATCCAAGAACATGAAAAGGTATTTACTGCTTTCGAAGCGTGTGGACGCTTGTTTCAATTCCGTCGCATTCCCTTCGGAGTGACGAATGGTGTCTCATGTTTCAAAAGAACTATGGATCATATAATCGCACAGGAACATCTCACAGATACATTTGTCTATGTGGACAATGTGACAGTTTGCGGGAGAGATACGCTTGAACACGAAACAAATCTCAACAAATTTCTTAATGCCGCTAAAAATATGGATTGACCTTAAATGAATCAAAGAGCATTTTCGCAGCTAAAGAAATTACTCTCCTTGGTTTTCAAATATCGAATGGAAAAATTAAACCTGATCCTGACCGATTAAAGCCTTTACAAGATCTCCCACCACCGTCGAATGTGCAATCGCAACAAAGAATTGTGGGATTTTTTCGCTTATTATTCGCCGTGGATCTCCAACTTCTCCGATAAAATCCACTCACTCGTTCATAATCAAACTTTTCCTTTGCCCGTCTCTGTGAAACAAAATTTCGATGATCTTAAAAAAGAATTTGCCGTAGCAACTCTAGCTTCTATTCGTTGTGATATTCCGTTTGTCGTCGAAACCGATGCTTCGGACGTAGCTATTGCTGCCACTTTGAACCAAGATGGAAGACCTGTGGCGTTTCTCTCTCGGACGTTGACGCCATCTGAAAAACATCACTCAGCTGTTGAAAAAGAAGCCAATGCCGTGGTTGAAGCTATTCGAAAATGGAGGCATTTACTTTTGGGTAACCATTTCAAACTTGTCACTGATCAAAGATCTGTTTCCTTTATTTTTGGCAATCAAAATCGAGGAAGATTGAAGAACGATAAAATTTTGCGCTGGAAAATGGAATTATCACCTTACAGCTTTGATGTTGTCTATAGACCCGGAAGAGATAACAAAGCAGCAGATGCACTAAGTCGATCCTGTTGTGGTGCGCTTCTAAATGGACTGGATTTAAAACAAATACATGATTCTCTTTGTCATCCAGGAATTTCTCGTATGCTCCACTTTGTGAAATCTCGTAATTTACCATATTCTATTGATGAAATTCGAAAAATGAACTTGAGTTGTGAAGTGTGCTCTGAAATCAAACCCAGATTTCCTTCGGCAATTCAAGGCCAATTAATCAAAGCTACCCAACCGTTTGAGCGGTTATCTATCGATTTTAAAGGACCTCTTCCTTCATCAACTCGTAATCGTTATCTACTGACGGTCATCGATGAATATTCTCGATTTCCCTTTGCATTTGCTTGTCCTGACCTTAGCAGTCACACCGTCATACTTCACCTGTGTCAAATATTCGCAATGTTTGGGATGCATTCGTACATTCACTCAGACAGAGGTTCTTCCTTCAAGTCGACCCAGGTACAAGAATTTTCTTCGGGAAAAGAATTGTAACTTCGAGTAGAACGACTCCTTGTAATCCCAAAGGAAATGGACAGGTGAAAAGAATGAATGGTACCTTATGGAAATCGATCCTTCTCGCTCAGATCAAAAAGGCTTTCAGTTGAAAACTGGAATGCGTGCTGCTGGACGCATTACATTCAATCCGTTCATTATTGTGCGCATCTACCAACGAAACCCCTCACGAGCGTCTTTTTCGACACAATAGAAGAGATCGACACTTTTGGTACCACACACTCCTAGCCTGACACTGTTTCTGGCGAAGTTTACTCAAAGAATGCTGGGTTTCTAAATATGACCCCTCTATTGGAAAGTTGAACTAATTCATTGCAATCCTAACTATGCGCATGTTCGTTTTTTCGTGGAAGAGAAGATGCAGTATCTATCCGTCAATTAGCCCCGAAGGCTCCGACGCACTGATGAATGAAGCTGGAACTAATATGGGACTCTGTGAAAAATGAACCGGTTGTTGCTGATAGAACAAACCTCCTATAATGACGATACCGATATTGATAATGTTAAGGCAAATGGGTGAATCTACGGATAACTCAAATGCTCGTGACCTATCAGAAGTCTCAAAACCTTATCCAATCAACAACAACGTGTTCATCATATAACTTACAGTGGAAATGTTTTAAGCTATGTTTCTCAATCCTCTTTGAATTGTTACTATAACAGTCTTGTTCCGACTCTGACTACGCTACAAATCACAGTGGAGGAGAATGATATGATTGTTTATTTGTACACATTTATATTCACACCGTTCGTATACTAACATGTTTTTGCTTTTGTCTTTTAGCATGTATATCTGCATTATATGATGAATAAAGCCTAATATTTTAGGCAACTCTTTCTTCTGACTTGTCGACTCACTCTGCCCGTTTGCTGTGCTTGTTACTGTGATTCAGAACACGTAGTGACAAATTAGTTATTATAGGACTATAATGCCATACAAAAGTCGGCATGGACACAAGGTATAATCTCATGTGCACATACGTTTCGTGCTTACTAGTGACTCATCAGTTGAAGCCTATATTACGCCTTATATCCACTATATACTTTTTCAAGGAATGTGGGACTGTTTAATTGTCCCATATGCTGACTTTGGTTTACCATTCTGGTCCTATTTTAACTAAATTTTTACCAGCTGCGCAACACCTAATACACAATTATTAAGCTAAATTAAATATAAAGCACACGCTTTGGATGTTAATAATACGATGCCTAACTAAGACGTTAATTAACAAGAAATGCAGCCAAAATTGTTTCATAACACGACGGTTCTCCAAGCTATATATTTGAGGCCAGCATTTGCCTGTAAAATGCCTACCTCCGAACATTCATTCACTAGAAAGAATACAAGGCGGCTGTGATACTATTGTCTGGAATATCAAATCACAGTAAACGTTATAACATTATTATTTACCTGGGTTAAAGACATCATCCTCAAACGCCTTGTTTCTATTATCTCTATTCAACATGTCCCGACTTCAAACCGATTAACTATACTATTCAAGGTGCGAGATAACACGGATCGGAATTTCAGATTTTATACGTCAACACAGACCTGCGCCTTTGTCCTTAAGTAAAGATATGAATGTATTTTATCAACGCTAAACAGAAATTCCACATAGTCAACGTTAAATTATTCCAGAAAACCACAAAAGGCCTACACATTTCCACACGATTAATTTAAATTGGCAACTTCGAACCTGAATCAGCGACAGTGTCAGCTGATAAAACAGTTACGGTGAACCTGCACTCAGTTGATTTACCGTTCATAAATGTTCTGGCCATCAAATCCATTAACTCAAAATAGCAGCAATAGAGAATCTCCGTAGATTGATGGCATTTATAATTTTAATATCTATTTTTCTTGTACAAATTTTCAACAGATGTTTTAAAATTCAATCTAAACCGGTGAAATGACTGAGGTCGTTAATTAGCCTTATCCCGTAAAATGATGTATTGTTAATCTCCTTCTTTTAAGAATCGCGAGCCTACATTTGTGATCCTAGCGTTCAAAGAAATCATTGATAGGATTCTCTACAAAGAAGGGTAGCTTTACATTAAGACAGTCAATAGTTACTTTCTTTTAAATGATTAAAAGAGGATCACCAAGGCGAGCCCCCATCTGTTCCTGCAGCTCACATGACAAAAATTGGAACGATACCGCTAAACTGCCATTATCACTACAGATTAAGTTTAGAAGCCACTGCCTTTAGTAATGATGATCTCCTGATATGAGTTCGTTTCAATGTTTTGCAAGATAACAGTGAATTCCTACGATTGCACTGACCTAGTGAAGTTTTAATTTGACAAAAAATTTCCCTGTATTAATTAACTAGTTCTGAACCGAATGGATTTGCATATTGCATCATTAGATATTTATTTTAAAACCTGTTTTGATTATTTTACTAAGTTTGTAAAATTCATATTTCCCTTGTGAAAAATGAAACGTAGATTTTCAGCAAATAGAATAAAACTTTTATTCCATATAGAACTTTTGATTTGGTAAGGATGAGTGCTTACAAGTCATTTATATGATACAAAATACAGTTTTAATCATATTAAACAGTGGCAATATAATTATTTACTGGTTTTACCATCAATCATTATCGCTCCTTTTATGAAAAAGATTAATTTATCATTAAATTGTGAGTAATATTAAATTTAAACGGAACAATTAATGGCTTATCACTATCTGAATTGGCCAGTTTTTTCATGCCAAGCAATGTGCAGAATTAAAATAACCATTTAATTGTAAAATCTTATATTGTATTGTAACTTTTCATATATTTAATAAATTGTCACGCAAAGCATATCTCGAATTATATTTCTAAATTTTTGGTAATCCAGTTACTGCACTAACGCCTCTCTCACTAATAATCTTTTAGCGTTTCAACCAGTCAACCTCTATTATGTCAGTTTTGACAGCAATCTAAAGACAAATTGCTTAAAAAATATGGTCCTGATATCTAAAAAACCACAATACCTTCAATTTACTTTAAGGGAGAAGCCGAAACTTGAAAACTCCACTACAAAAAACTTCTTTCCTGTTTGCACATTTTACGCCAGTGGCTTTTTTACCACTCACTTTAGCTTACACTCTCACTTCCTCTCATTTTAGAATAAATCCTATCTCGAATCCTAAAGCTAGTCTTCCTCATATAAAAGAACACCAATTCTCAAATTCCAATTCACTATGATTGCATTTCAGTCTCTATTTAAAAGCCATTTCATTTATATAGAAATTCTAATAATTTTCTAGACCGAGCTTCTCTACACCTCTTCAATCTTTTGATACACGCAACGATAAGCCCTCAATTAAATATAATTAAAATAACATATTTAATAGGACTTATGTATTCTCCATGGCTACAAATGACTTCAATGCACGTCCCAATGAAAAACAATTCTTAGCCCAACATATTTTATAAGATGCCGTCACAATGCAATGCTTAATAGATACAAGAACATTGACTGAAAGGGCAATATATTTCTATCAATTCCCTTATCCATCCTATTCTTAGCATGAATAATTCCTGCTATTGTATTGAAACTAATAGGAAATAATATTCCCTCTTTTGTACCATAGTACGTGTCATTTGAAAGCATATTCTTGATTCCAGAGTACTCTCATTCCTTCGGGTTCTGTACACACATAGCTATTATTAATTCAACATATACATCTTTTGTATCTACATTTACTCCGTCTTAAGCTGTTCAGAATAATTTACATTTGATTTAAAGGTCATAAACATCGGCACGTTAACATCGATTATATATTTTAATTGATATAAACCCGAAAATTTATTGTTTTTTTATTTTGTTCCAATCGGCGGCAGATGCGCGTAAATGTTCAAAATAGTGCTTTTCTATTATTTAATTAAGCTTATCGATTGTATGATGCTGCGATATCCAAGTATCGCCGGGTAGTCGACTCACTTGTTGGAATTTCTTTCTCCTCAAAACGACCTATCACGAAGTTGATGAAAGCGCTTCTCTTTTCAACAACGCTTTTCGTCCTTATCGTTAAATACTTTGCTAGTCACAATTTCATTCAACTTTACATATCTTACTTTTGATTTGTACCTTATCATTTCAATTATTGGGCCAGTTGGCCTTTGTTGCCAAATAAATTTATTATTATTACTATAACTATATTATGTGTTAATTTATAGCAATAACTGTTCACTATAGCATATTCTAGCCTGGACGATATTATCAGTATTTTGTAGATGCTACTTAATGTCACTTATTTTTACATAAATATAATTTTGATACGCTACTAGAAGTTTTTAATTGTGGTTCCAGCCGTACTGTCACCCAGAAAATTTTAATCATTACTTAATTCAACAGGAACATTCAAAATTGCATGGAATAATAGTTATTATTATCACAATAAGCAATAAATAACCAAAACATTAAAAAATGAAAATTAATTATACAAATTTAAAAAATGTCACATTAATATACATGAAAAATACAGGTTGTACTCAGTATAGGTATTTTACAAATAAATGCAATATGAACGATTAAAAAATTTAGAAAATTGATAAGCAAAAATTTTGAATACAATTTCTTTAAGCAGTTACATAAATAAAACCAGGAGAATATAACAGGCTTTAACAAGCACTAATTTTGAATATGTAACTACAACAAAGAAAATAAATGGACTATGTATATTTGTAATTAGATCTGTTCTGAAAATAATTTAAGTATAAAATCTGCTATAAGCTCTGAATGTTTTAATGGAAATATTGATTTGAAAGGCAAATATAAATTGAAAGTACAATTAAATTTAAATAAAAAGAAAACAGTCTGAAAACCCTAATAAAAGAGATTTATTTTGTTGTTTATGCAGGAAGGGGTGATGTAATAATTGCTCAAATTTACACCTGCGACGCTGGTCGCGTTTGAGAGTAATATAGAAAAAATCCTTTGCTTTTAAGGACAATTCACAAAGGTTGGGACGGGAACTTGATCCTGGAAAATTGTTATTATTTTCGTACTCTGATGTGTCTGGTTGATCAGAATTGTGATATTGAGATTGAAAAAAATATTCGGAAATGCTTGGTTGAATGGCATCGACAAACGGTAAGTGTCCTGTTAATAGAACGTAAGCTGTAACTCCAACTGACCAAATTTCACTGGAAGGTGTCCATGCTGATGAAGAGGATAGGATTTCAGGTGGAGCAAATCCTGGCGTATATGCTGGTCTATAACCAAAAGGTACATTGTTAACATTCATGCGCAAAGCCAAGTCAAAGTCTACCATTTTTAAGGTTTTTGTATCAAAATTTACAAAAATATTTTCGGGTTTAACATCACAATGTAACAAACCACATTTATGTATAGTAGTCAAGCACTTAACTAGCTCAAAAATAATCCAGGATACAGTTTCCTCATTAAATTTTCCATTTTCGATCAAGGCATCGCACAAATTCACATATCCTAGATCGTTCAGATATGACATTACAAGAATTCTTATATTACTCTTATTAGCCCAAAACTCGTCTAGTATATCTGGAACACAGTTAGTAGATTGAAGCAAATTAAGAGCAACGCTTTCAAAAGGAACGTCTTCACCATTATCGTTTTTAGATATCATCCAACTTGGAACAAGATCCATATAAAACATTTTAATTAAGACCGGCTTGTCATCGCACAATCTGTTCGCATACACAACTTTTGAGTAAAAGTGTCCCCCAATTACCTTTTTGATTTCAAAATTCTTTAAGAATTCCTCCATTTCAATAAATATCTAGACAAGGCAAAGTTTAAAAAATGACTAATCAATCAACACGTACGGATGAAATACACAACACACTCGTAAGATACATAAAAAATAAATCAACATAATAAAATAATCAATTTGGAAAATTATTTTAAATATTTGAGCGACAACATTTAACGTAAGAAAATATAATGTAAAAATTAATAAAAAAATAAAATTCAGTAATTAACTAATATGAAATATGAAGGTATTAATTATTTTGTAAATTTTACTTGGAAATAAAAAAATGAGCGAAGTCGCTCAATTAAAGAGATTAAACGGGAAAGAGTTAAATAAACGTGAGCAATAAAACAAACCTCTTTTCATTGTAGTGAAGCGCAAAATTAGTCAGATTAAATCTCCGGGATTTCTTATTTTATCTTAAATACAACCCACACTTTTATTGACTGCAATTAGGCCAATAAAACAGCCAAAATCTGACATTATTAATAGTCAATCACGTGCTAGATGCATGCATCAATAACAATCTCAAGGCATTTATTTCGCAAAACAATATGACTTTTTGCTTACTGCGCTCTTCACTGTCTGGCTGTCTCAGTCTCTGCCTACTCTGACTGTCTTCACATTGTGCTTAACTAAAACTGATTCACTAGCACAACGATCCATGCGTCAAGCCAACTCTTACAGCTGCGCATCAAGTGAATCTTGATCAATTTATTTTTAAATCAGAGTCATAGAAATTTTATTTCCTTGGTTTTGATGCTCATTTCATCAGAAGGGCATATCTTCTCTATTGGTTGAATTCCATTTGAAAATTTGTCACTAACATTCTGGCAGGGCACATATAAGAAGAGCTCTAAGTGTTTCGAGACATATCCCTTTGCTCTGGTACTCTTGATATTCACCGAATTTGTCGTTGAATGGTTATAAGGGTTATCTTTATGACCACCTATCAACAATTTTATACGTGGCGATTTTACATTCGGTTGCACTTCGCCTTGGCTAAAACTTAACGAGTTTAATGTAGCTTACGACTTTCGCTGTAATGTCATACCAAAACTGCCTTTCTAGCAATTTCGCTCATGATATTTGGTAAATTCCTTTCCAGAATATTACTTATTTGTAAATTTGTTCCTTTTTAAAGCCACCTCTATATTTTACGATATAGAGTTGCATAGTCTGAACTGTAAAACCGCTCTAATCAGTCTTATTTTCGAGCAAGTTAATTAGGTAAAAATATTTCTGTTTTTGTTTTCTAAATCTAGTTCTCATATGACTTACTTATTTTCATTGATTTAATAGATTATAGGTTGAAAATAGATGAGTTCGAAAACTTACTACCGTGCTTACGTTCGGTTAACTGCATTGTATCTAATAGTAAGAGTTCATTCACTTTGCTGCATATATATTAAATTAAATTAGACCATCCCTTTTTTGCCTGTTCTTGTTTTAGCGTTGTTACTTTCTCTACCGTATCACTTTATTAAATAAAATCGAATAGAATTGTATATTTTGGAGTAAAATCATTTTGAACAACAATCGCAGCAAAATAAATATAAGCTTTATAATTAAATTTGCCTATAAATTCTGTAAATTCGATCAATATACTTTAACTGTTTTAACAGACTGGAAATAATAATAATAATAATATATATATATATATTATAATAATACTAAATACTAATAATAATAAATATAATAAAACATTTATTTGGCAACAAAGGCCAACAAACCCAACTATTGAAATAACTGTGGAGGAAGATAAATTCTCCGCCAAATGTAAAATAACCATAACTGACATATTAAAGCCACCATTGCTGATCGTAACGAATTTTATATAAAAAGAATTTTTTCTTTTTATTTTCCAGAAGATTCTTTGTTTAAATACTTGACTTTGAATTGTGCGCCATTTTCAGTTTTCGAGTATCTCACACCTCGACTTGTCTTAACATCTTTTGATCTGCTGCATTTTTAACATTTTTTCTCTAGTAACACGAATACATCTTAACAATATATTCCTACTATAATTGCCTTTTATTCTGATATTGAATCACACATAGAAGGGATGTTCTGGAACATGTAATTTGATTATTATGTTGTTCACGTATATCTCCTTCCAGATTATTTGTTCGGGAATTTCAGCGATACAACTTTTGCGTTTCGATTGCCTAACATTAAGTGTCGATTTAATTGCTAAACTAACAAGACATGGAGACCAATATTAAATTTGAGGACACAAGTAGGTTAGTGCAGGATATTGCGGATTTGAATCTAGCAGATGTGAATGGAAATATAAGCATATCAGACACTACTGTAAGTTTTAGGACTTCAAGCGATCTGGCACCTATGGGGCTTTCAGACTCGAATAGGTTAGGGGCCTCCACATAACAAATCAAAGGTAGGATATGTGGATATGAATAAAATTGTGATTAGCAAAGTATTAAACCACAGGGGAGGGAGGAGTTGAAGGAGAGAAGTGCTTTCATAAACTTCATGATAGTTTGATCTGCTGAAAAAGAGAGATTCCTTTTGACTAGACAGGATCAACTGGAGTACAATCCATGAAGGGTCCGAGCATCGATGCGGGGTAGGCTGGTGTCAGGCAGACGAATTTGAGTGAGAATTCAAAAATGATGGAGGACCGGTAGCAGAAGTCGATTGACAGAATTATTTGTCGTGGATATTGAATTTTTAGGGTAGTAATGATTGGGATGAAGTCGACTAGTTTGAAGCTTGTGTCTCGTGCAGGATTCACTGGCTTCCGTTGAGCGAGGTTATGACTGATGGTAGGCGAGGGGGAATAAGTGTCCGATGTATACCGTCGGGTGGTCCAGTAGACTTTTCGAGTTTCCGTCGTTCGCTGAAAATAAAAGGAAAAGAATTAGTTGAGCAAAACGTGATAATGTATTCTCTGTTTGGATGCGATAGAATGAAAAATGAGAAAAGACATGGTATCAGGGAGTCAAGAGTGCGAAATTTAAATCAGAGGGAAAAAGTGAAAATTAAGGCCAGCCAGAAGGGACTACACCCTCCGAAACTAGTAACAAGAGAATAGCCTGGGGATGAAAAAATGTGTTATGGTTTAAGAAGGAATCAATTGCGCTTCCAATCGGGCCGCCTTTTTAAATTCATGCTGGAATAGGAGCTTTTTTCCGTGGGAAGAGCGTTGAAAACACTAGTGGCTTTGGAAAAGAAATAGATTTTGTTAAAAATATTGGGAGTATGGATGGGTTGGATTGAAGAGTTGCTAGAGCGTGTGGCGTAGTGGTGACTTGGGTGAGCAAAGTTGGACAGTGATAGGCAAGTTGTGATCTTATGAATAAAAGAAATGACTCGTAGGTGATGGGTAAACCAAAGCGGTATTAGGTTGGACAGGAATAGGCGTTCCTGATAATTTTGTCTGTGAGGGAAGACTCAAATTAGAAAATTGGAGGATATACTTTCGATGGCGTACGAGGAGTATAGAGTGAGAGGACAGCAGAATTTCCTTGCGCATGTAATGAGGGTTAGGAGGAAGACCTTAAATAGCGTGAGTTGGAGAGTGGGATTGTTAGTCACTTTGAGGTGGCTGAAGTTATTCTCAGTTGCCTGATGAAATTCGAGGCCAGATCTTCCTTTGAGAGATGGGAGCGTGGAGACCAGAAAAAGAGGTTGTGCTTACAGTCCTGTGACACCAGCCATTTGTTGCTGGAGGTTAGCAAGATTTGAGATTAGATTTTGGGTTAAGAAAGGGGAAATGGGGACAGGCGATTAAATCTCGTTCATGGTAAAGTGAGATTAAAAAAGCAGATGAAGTGTAGTTTACGACGAGAAATAGAGAATAATGGATATAGATATCTATAAGAAACGGAAAAATTCGATGAGCTAAAAGTAGGTCCTTGGGATATGTAGGTAAATTGTAAGAAAATTGTGTAATTAAATTTCAGGTGTATCCCAGAGATGAAATCAGACAAGAAATCGCGAGAATCTAAAAATAAAAATGAAACCCGATCTCCTTTTAAAATTAGAGGATTATAAGAATCCACAAGCACGCCCATTCCGGTCATTGCGCTCTGCCAGATATTTCAAAAATTAATATTAATAATAATAAAAATAATACATTTTTTGGCAACAACAACCAACAGGCCCGACAATTGAAATGATGAGATAGAAATCAAAAGTTGGATATTTAGAATTGAATGAAATTGTGACTAGAAAATTATTTAGCAATAGGGAAGGAAGGTGTTAATATAAAGCATCTCTTTCCTCATCTTCGTGATAGTTCGTTCAGATGGAAAAGAGATTATATTGGGCTGGAAAAGATCAACTAGAGTACAAATCGTGAAGATTCCGAGTACCAATGCGGGATTTGCTGGTGTCGGAATGACAATTTTAAGTCTGCGTTAGAAGGCAAGGGAGGACCAGCTACAGAAGTTGACCAACGGTGTTCTTGGCAGTGGATCTCGATATTCTGTAGGGAAGTATTGACTACGATAAAATGGACTAGATTAAAACTTGTGTAGAAGCAGAATGCCAGTGTTGTGTGCAGGGTTCATTGGCTTCAGTTGAGCGAAGTTACGACTGAAGGAAGGCGAGGAGGAAACGGTGTACGGTGGATGCCATTCGATGGGCCAGTAGACTTTTCGAGTTTCCGTTTGTATAATGAAACGAAAGTAAGAGATTTAGTAAAGCAAATTGTGGCACAATAATCAATATTTGGATGCGGTAGAATAAAAATGAGAATATAAATGGTATCGGGGAGTCCATATTTGAAATTTAGAATCCGAGGCAATTAGGAGCTCTATTTCCGCAGGAAGAGCGTTGAATACACTTGTGGCTTTAGAAAAGTGAATGATTTTGTTAAATATATTGTGAGTATGGTTGGATTGGATTGAAGAGTTTCTATGGCGCGTAGCGCAGTGGTTACTTGGTTGAGCAAAGTTTGACGGTGATAGGCTAGTTGTGACCTTCTGAACGAAAGAAATGTCTCGTAAGTGACGAGTAAATCATAGCTGAAGGTGGTTAGCCAGGAATGGGCGTTCCCACTAATTCTGGCCGTGAGTGTAAAGTCGTTTTATAAATTTGAAAGAAATATGTTCTATGGCGTGAGAAAAGCCTAGAGTGAGAGGGCAATAAAATTCGTTTGCGTATGATATGAAGGGTAGGAAGGAGACCTTCAGCAATATGAGTTGGAGCGTGGGGTTGTTTGGAAGTAGTATGTTCAAAATGTGGGAAGAAGTCTAGCGATTTAGAAAAATAAATACGAAGGTGCTTGGCAAAGTCTATTATTTCAATATCAAGGGGACAATTTTCATCTGAGAGAGAACAGAATAAGTAGGAGGTAAGTTTCATCAAACGAGTGTTACCGGAGTTTAGTTTAAGACTGATTCTGCTAGGCTGCGAATGTAGCGAGGATAAAAGCTGCGTGATAAGAGGTAAGGAAGGATTGGATGCTGAAGTGTTACTGAATACTTTTAGCATGTTATCTGCATATTTGAACAGCTCGAATAGGATGTCCTCAACCTTCACTTTTGCGGGAGTTATGTTAAAAGAATAGGACCATGTACGGAAATCTGAGGAAATCCAGATTGAAGAGAGGCTGACCTTGGGCGACTATTTACAAACTATTACAGTTGTATAATGGTGTCGGAGATAGTAACTGATAAGATTGATGACGGTGCCGCAAATACAACTGCTTAACTAGGCTGATTCAATTGCCGTAAACGACAATGAGTCGAAGGCCTTGGAAATATCTAGGAAAAGGAGAGTGCATTCATGACCTTTAGAAATAGAGGAGTATCAGTGATTAAGGACAATGACTAAGTTGGTGGGAGAAAAGCGGCTATTCAGGAAGCCATGTTGATTGTCGAGGAGACAGAAATTATCCCCAGACTTGATGTAATTGTAGAGTAAGTTTAATAAGACCTTGTCGAAGATTTTAGTGAAAGATGGTACGATAATTATAGAGCGGAAATGTTTGAATGATGAGATTGAAGATGTGCCATTTCTTGGCATATGAGAGATCGTCGAATTAAGCTATTCCGGTGGAAGATAAGTAGTATTGAGGAATCGGTTGATAACATCAGCTATCTGAGAGAAGAGATTCCAGCGAAGACGGGCAATCATGCTGACAGAGACACCGTACTGATCAAATTGGTGTTTAGATTTTATTTCTATAATTGCTTCAAAGACGGAGGCCAGAAAAATTGCTGAACCAACGTAGGTTCTCTGCGTCTCCGTTGTCGAGCATCTCAGCAGGCGGAGTGGGAGTGTAGAAGGAGTCTGGGAGATAGTTAAGATAATCGTCGGCAAAGCTGGTGTCGTCCGACCGAGAGAACTTTATGTATGAAGTATTTGAAATTTTGTAGCCATTTTTTTTATGACTGCGATTTTTTCCAGAAGTTGGGTGCTGTGCTGATGCATCTCTCGGTGTTGAGCACTTGTTTATTGATTACCTGTTTAATTTTCTCATCGATACGTCGGGGTGCGAGTGCGCAAACAAGGGACGTTGTGCGTAATCTAGAGTTGCGTACAAGGTTGTCGCGTGTTTCAAACAAGGCCTTCAACTTGCTTGTTGCATAAATGTGATGATTAGAGGTAACAGGAGTAAGGTGAGAGGACAAGACGTTATGGACGTCGGGAAAACATGAGGCGAGGTTGTCTGGGGGAATAAGATCTCTCCAATTAACGGCGTCACAGAGTCGGCTAAATTCTTCCCAGTTGATAAATCGCCTGAATGTCTGAATGCTCTTTTTAGGGATAGAGGATAGATGAAGAAAAAGCAAGGATACCTGAAAATGATCTTGATTGAACATTGGTCACATCTTTTTTGGAGAGAACACAATCAAGTTGGTTGTTCTCTCAAGGAGAGAAGTGCAAAAAGTGATTTAGAAGATTGTCCGCAAAGAGCCGAAACAACAGGTGATTTTCTGAAGTTAAATTATGCCAATTAACCAGAGGAAGTTTAAGGCCACCCAAAACGATGTATCGATCGGGGTGTTGGGAGAAAAAAGTGCATATAATTTGATCCCCACGTATGTTAGCGATTATTGAGGAATTGGGGGTCTGTAGACAACGCAAACAGATAAGCTTTGGTCTAGAATCAGTAGCTGAATCGAAAAATGCTAATCATAGTGACTGCAATGCAGATAAACTTTTAGGCATGAGAGATTATAGAACATAGGTAGTCAGACCAGCCACTTGACCGACCTTTCTGTCACTTGTAAGGAAGGTGTAGCCATTGGTGAGAAAAAGATCATCGTAGTGTACTTAAGAGAACAGCAACGTTTCAACAAGAAAGCACAAGTCTAGCACGTAAGAGGATAAAAATGCTCGCAGTTATCTGAATTTTGGTGTAAGCGATCTAAAATTTATAAAAATTGCTCAGAGTGTTATCCTTGAGATTGAGTGTTAGACCGTGGAGGAAAAGCGGACGGAAGCTTTCTGCTTGCGGCCGCAGCGAGACCTCGGGCTGATAAGGGTGACTGACCACTTTCTGACGAGAATGGTGTGGTAAGTATTGATCTGGATTTCCTTAGTCCAACTTTTATCGGGCGGGTGAGGTAATTAGAGGATTTGAAAGCAGGACGGAGGCGAGTTATCTGGGCTCGAGGGTTTTCTGGGTAGCAGCGTTGCGAAGGTGGGAGGGGAAAAGATCAGATCAAGGGCAGAGTCGCAACTTTCCTGGGTTGGATCGGTGTGGTTGAAGGAGAAAGAAGTTGTGGGGGATGATTCGATGGCCCATGGGGCCGTGATGGACTTACGTTTTTCTGGAATCAGGACCTCGGCACAGGTCGTGATAATGACTTGACGGAAAGATTTGGGACTGAAATTAGAGATTTGTGTAGGGGTCTTTATGCGGCGTGGTCTGCCACAACAACGCGGTAAAGCTTGGGTTTTTTGGGAGGGATTGGTCTTGATGTATGAGCTAGTGGTGAAGGGGAGCGCTTCAAATCGGGAGGTGATAAGCATGATGCGCCAGAGTAAGGAGTGTCATCAAGGGTGCCTCTGTAAAATGATCGGCGTTTTATTGGGTTGCTCCAGCCAGGAAAGGCATGTCTAGTTTCAAGGGAGGGTGCGTTGTCTGCCGATGAGGTCCTAGCTTGCTCTGCTGTCCTTTGTAGTAAAGTGTAATCACGCCTTAATTTGACTTTGTCGTTCGATATTAAGAGTAATTGAGATTTCAGTTGAATCATTTCGTCAATGACCAGTCTTTTGTGTGGCAAAACCACAAAAGCATGGCCTTTACCGGAAGAGACCTCCATAATTTGGTTGAAGTTGTCCCCAAATTGACTGATTGGATCCGAGGCCTGATCATCCTTTAGAAAGTGTGGAATACGGTGACCTGAGTAAAAGGTTGCGTTTGCTGTGATTTGCAAAGCAACTTTCCTCGCAACACCATTTAAAAAAATCATCTTCTTGATGCAACAGATGTGGCTGCAATTAAGTTACTAGAAAAAGGTCCGAGTAATCCCCTGGCATCTGCCATTTTTTGCTGGAGATCAGCTACTGGGTAAAGAAAGGGGTGGTGTATGCAGACGATAAAAACTAGTCCATGATAGAGGAGTGTGATAGAGAAACAGATATAGTATAGAATACGGGGAGAGAGAGAAAAAAAATTCCGATGAGATGAAAATAAGTCCTTAAAATATGTAAGTAAATTCCAAGTAAAATATGTAAGTAAATTCCAAGTGTTTCCTAGAGGTTAGATCAGACGAGAAATATAGAAAACCTAAAAATAAAAATACAAAATAAAACCCGATCTCAGTTCAAAATTAAAGAATTATAGATGTCCACGAGCACGACTACTCAAGTTTTTGTGCTTTACTAGCTTTTATTGCAGATTTTGATAAATAAACAGTTAATAAATAATATATAGTTAAGGCAACAGAATAATTGACAATTCGCATCACAACCCAACGCTGTTCAAGTTGACAAATATAATTCTCTTTAAGGTCACATAGGCTAATTATGATTTACACAATATTTCTCGTAACTGTGATTTTAGCAACAATCTTTGTTAGTTTCAAGCTGTTTTAATTGAGATATATTGAAATGCAAATTTAATTGTAATGCATAGGGTTGTGTTTAATAAATACACACACTTGTAAACGCCCCGGCTTCAAGTAAATGCTGTACGACGTTACAAACTCGGTTAAGGTGCTATGGATAGAGATATTGTTCTGATAGGGGCCCTGAACAGGGCCGGTCGTACGTTCTTCGGCAAATGCCGAGTGTGAAAATGTCCTAGAGCCTTGGGTTGACTCTGGCTGTGGTTCCTTCTGTTGTTGAGTTTTAATCTCGATGTGGAAAACTTCGTTAAAGTTCTGCTTTAATTGGCTCGTCTCGTGGGTTGTACCGCAACAAGATGAGTCACGGATGTTGCCAATTGTTGGTGAAACAAATTCAATAACCAATGTAGGTAATGAAAACCGACAGCACGCAAACGTAACGCAAAGCAGAAGGCAAATGCGACAACTGACTTGCATGGTAAATTTGCCGTGCTTAAATAGCATTGCCATAGTCTACTTGCACACTATTGGTTAACGGCAAGTTTCACTTTTTTCTCATGAGTGCAACGTAAATAAAATTGAATTTAATTTACGCAATATGTCGGCAATTAATTTGTGTCGTTACAACACTTTCCTCTCTGAAAAAAAGAAAAAATATTCCTCTCTGCTAGGCTAGATAAGAAATGCATGACAGAGTTCGCACCAAGTTAAGCAAAAAAAAATTTACCATAAATGCTGGGCTTAAGTATGCTTGTTGGTTGCTTCAACAATGATATGATGCCAAGTAACCACTAGGAAATTCTTCACAAATTGTTAGCTCTAGTGGTCGGTCATACTTCGTGAGGCAAAATAGTGTAAGATTTGGGAGCCGCAGCGTGAAGATTTCGAGGTAAATCGCTTTAGAATTTGCCAGATTTAAGTTAAAACCTAGGCAGGCTGGATCGTCGTCCATGCGTTTCTATACGACCAAAGGAGCTAGAGTGAGTGCTCGACGTTGTGGTCATGATATTTATAGAGTGGTCTTTGTGCAATTGATGAAGTTGAGATATGCATTGCAAGTGGCCTGTATCATGATATGAAGCTGATAACTACTTAGTGTTGCTACACGAAAGCGCTAGCTCCAAGTAGCTGGACATACCAAAATAGGCAGTGTGATGTCATGTGTGAGAAATACATTATAATGTAAAAATATATACATTAAAATGAAAGGTAACTGCATAAAAATATGTACACGAACATTGCCTCAGAGATGGCATAATACCAAAGAACTGTTCAAAAATGCTACACAATTGTTAGCAAAGAACAGCTGGTTATGCCACGTGAGACAAATACTAAAAATAACGTAAGGTTAAAAAAAATTTTATAGTTAATGTTAATGTTTAAAAAAAATTAATTACGCATTATACAAAGCAGGTTGAGATTGTGGGCAGACGGAGCCTGAGACGTGTGTAGAAGGTTGAACGCTCTCAGGATCAGGTGGTTCGATAAACGGTTTTAACCTGTCTATGCTTACTGATGTCGGTGTAGCGCCTTGTATAATGATGAAGTATTTTGGCTGTTTTAGTAAAATCGAGTAAGGACCGCGATACTTGGGTTGTAGTGGTGCAACAGCATTATTGTTGCGAACGAGTACTCTCTTGCAGCTGTGGAGCTGTGGGTGAACGAAGACTGGACGAGGCGTATGTCTCGGCTGCTGTTCGGACATGTTACCGAAATGAAGTCGAAGGCGGGTAGCTTCGTCTTGTGGGTCATCTTGTGCCGGTAGTAGACGTGGAAACTGACTAGGCAGGCGTAGATCCATGTCATACAAGAGTTATGACGCAGACGTTTTAATGGATTCACGAGTACGGGAACGCATGGCAAGCAGAATTAAAGGTAGTGCATCGACCCAGTTGCCATTAATGGACGAGGATGCTAAAGCAGCTTTGAGTTCCCCATGCATTCTCTCTACCATGCCATTAGCTTGGGGATGGTAGGCAGTCGTCTGGCGTAAGATGCATCCCATGTACCGCAAGGTGGTTTTGAAACGATCAGATGAGAAGCAAGTGCCTCTGTCCGTGATGACCTCATTGGGAACACCGTAATTGGATATCCATGCAGAGATAAAACCGTTAGTTACTTCGTCTGCAGAAATGGTGCCAAGAGGTAATGCCGCAGGCCACCGTGTAAATCTATCGATCATAGTTAGAAGGTAGCTGAAACCTTGAACCTTTGTCAGGTGAACTATGTCGATGTGGACGATGGCTAGGCGAGAAGTAGACCGAAAATTTTGCAACTTAGAACGAGTGTGTCGTGTGATCTTGTTTTTCTGACAAATAGCACACTCTGAGACCCATCGTTTAACATTCTGCCTAAGTCTGTGACCCCAGAAACGATCTGTAAGAAGTCGGACAGTCGCTTGGCTACCTGAATGAGAAATTGAGTGAATTGAATCGAAAACTTTTCTCTGAAGGCTGGTCAGCAGAACTGGTTTGTTGGGCTGCGTACCCGTGAAGTAAACAATTGGTAAGCCTTCCCACAGACGGCATATGAACTTGGTTGGGTGACGGGCTATTGATCTTTGAATGTGCATGTCACCGCGTTGTTCCGTTCGCAGGAGAGTTGGCGTTAGTGCAGGTTCACTGAGTGCCACGGAGTTGACAGTGAATGGTGACGGCGAAGGAAGTTGTAGAGAGACGTCTGGCCTGGACAGGGCATCTGTAATGAAGTTCTGTTTGCCCTTGACGTGAAAGACGTCAAATTGCCATTCGCTTAGACGAGAAAGCTGTCTTTCTACTCTGGCAGGGTACTTGGCGATAGATGAAGTTGCGTTTCGAAGTGCGCTAACTAGTGGTGCATGATCTGTGAAAACAACAAATCTGCTACTGCCAATGATGCTGATAAAATGGCGCACTGCGTCATGGATGGCGAGAAGTTCTCGACCGAAAGTGTCGTACCTCGTTTCTACTGGTTGGAGAGTACGCGAGTAGAAACTGATAGGCTTCTGAACTCCATCGATCTCTTGTTCCAACGTGGCTCCAATAGCGAATTCAGAAGTATCTGTCGTGAGTAGAAATGGTTTTTGAAAATCTGGATGTGTTAGCATTGTGGCATTTGCTAACGAGTTGATGGCGAGTCGAAGTAATTCCTCGTCTTCGGATGACCAAGCAATAATGGAATTCTTGCTAAGTCCTTTTCGGTTCCGCAGGTGCCTGCACAAAGGATAAAGTTGTTTTGAAAGGCCCGGAAGGAACTTGCGATAATAGTTTAGTACTCCCAGGATTTTCTGCAACTCGCTAACAGTCCTCGGTGACTTGATATTCTTGATTGATTTCGTCTTTGACGGCAACGGTTGAATACCTTGGGCCGTGATACGATGCCCTAAGAAGTCCACGGATGTAGTTGCAATCTGCGTCTTGTCACAGTTGATCTTGAGTCCGTGGTTGGATAAGCGTGAGAGGACATTTCGTAGATGCTTCGCATGAGATTCTAGATCTGGACTGAATACCATAATGTCATCGAGATATGACATACAATAAGCAGAGTCGTCGCGAAGTATGTTGTCTATGAATCTTTGAAATGTCTGTGTAGCACACTTAAGTCCAAAAGGCATGTAAAGGTATTCAAAAAGGCCAAATGGAGTGATGACTGCAGTTTTCTTGATATCCTCCGATGTTACCGGGATGTGATGGTAGACTTGTCTGAGGTCAATCACTGAGAAGAAATTGCTGCCGTTGAGATTTTCAAGTAAAGTGTTAATATTTGGAATAGGATATGCATCAGATTTTGTCACTGAATTTAGCTTACGGTAGTCTCCGCAGGCTCTGTACGATCCGTTTGATTTGGAGACTAAGTGCAGTGGTGACGCCCATGAACTTTCCAATGGTCTGATGATTCCCTATTCCAAAAGCCTTAAGAATTCCTCTTGGGCAGCTTTCAGCTTAGCAGGGGCCAGTGGTTGCTTCTTGAGTGCAATAGGTTGTCCTTCTGTGACGATATGGTGCATCGTGTTGGAGACTCGTAGCTCGGATTTGTTAAGATCAAAAAGCGACTTGTATTTTTGAAGAGCTGCTGATATCTCTTCTGAATAATTCACTAGCGTTGGCTGAATGACCTGTAACTCCAAACGCTCGGAGGCAAGTGTCCAAAAACTATGCTCAAGTACGGTGGAGGGGTTGATGATCTTTTGATTGGCAAGATCAACAATGAGCCGAAATTTCAGAAGGAAATCAAGGCCTATTATATTATGTGAGACCTTGGCAATGATTAAATTGTGAGAAAATTTGCGTCGTAGACCTATGTTGAGTGTGCGGTACCAGCAGCCATAAGTTGGTATGGGCTCGCCTGTAGCTGTTGCGACAAGAACGCCTAGCGACATCTCGGACATTGAATCTCCCTTGACAATTGAGACTGCTGCACCTGTGTCTACGATGAACTCTTCACCAGTTTTGAAATCAAGAAGATGCAGAAGCTCGTTGGGCTGTTTGGCCGGGTCATGCAAACAACTAGGCTGGTGATTGCGATCGGCGTTGTCCGTTTGGTTCTCTATGTGAAAAATTCGGCGTGGACGGAAGGGACGACAGGGATATCGGATTGTATTTGGTTTCTTTCCTGTGGCGCTGTTGATGCAGTTGATGCGCAGGAAGTACGTTCTTCTACTTCCTGCGCCAAACGTTTCCCGATCCTGATGAAGCCTTGCGCCTGTGGTCTGTTGTCCTTTCCGTCAACTGTGGAAACTGGCACTCATTTCGAAATTCTTCGGAACGAGAAAGACTGACTTGGCATGAATTAAAAAAACTTCTGGTGGTTATAACACCAGTTCTTTGGGGCATATTTGTTAAAGGATTGCGGGGATCTCGATCGCCACTTGCATTAAAATAAGGTATAGGAATAAATTTGGGTCGAGCATTCAGTTGATTTAGCTCGGATTTCGTAATGGCCAATCCTTCTAGAACTTTAGCCATGTTCGCCACTGTCCTCTCTAAAGAGGAGAGCCTATCATCTTGCGGGGGTGAAGAAAAAGATGATGGATTCACTTTGGATTCCAAAACCCTATATTCTAACTCACATCTCTCAGATAAGTCATCTATAGAGAGAGTGTTGGGAAGCTGTCTGGCAAATAGTTTTAATGCTTGTGGAAGATTGTTAATAAAAACAACCTTAGCCTCATGGTCAGAAATGTTGGTTTTATACCAACGTTTCCGTAATTCCCTCAAAATTTCGATGGGGCCAAGGTTTGGCATGTCTAACTGCGCATATTTATTTATTATCTGCTCAGTTTCTGTGGGCCCAAGCAAGGATTCTACTTCGTTTTGTAGGCCCAAAATGGGATTAGGTAGCTTCCTAATGGCCTCAAGCTTAGGATAAATCCGTCGCTGCAATTCAGAAGGTAGTTTAGCAAAAACCTTTGACAGTTTTTGATGACTGTCATAATCAGGAAACGGGGAGAAAGCGGAGTCTACGCGCATAAAGAATAGTTCACTATCTCCATCCTAAACAGGAACATCAATATCTAAAATTGAACCTGACATTCTAACAATCTTACGGGATCTTAAAAGCATAAATTTATAAGCAATATGATAATGTATAAATATACTTTAACGAAACGCTTACTCACAAAACGCCTCCACAGTTGAATGAGTGCAGAACACGGATGAATTAGTTCTTTCACAAAACACGTCACCGTAATTGCAGTTTTGTACGTAGGAAAGTTGAACAGAGGGCCAGTTGGCCTTTGATGCCAAATAAATGTATTATTATTATACCAAAAAAACATTCACCAGAAATCCACGAACATATACCCAACAAAAATCCCAGAGGACCACGATCAAAGTAAAGAAGACAAAAACGCAAATGTTAATCTATTTTTAACCCAAATAAATGAAAAAGAAAGTCAATTTTATTTATACCAAATAAAACAGAACAATACTCAATATCCTGGCGTGGTCGCCAATTTTGTTAACGCCTCAAGTAAATGCCGTACGACGTTACAAACTCGGTTAAGGTGCTATGGATAGAATTATTGTTCCGATAGTGGGCCCTTCACAGGGCCTGTCGTGCGTTCTCCGACAAATGCCGAGTGTGAAAATGTCCTAGAGCCTTTAGTTGACTCTGGCTGTGGTTCCTTCTGTTGTTGCGTTATAATCTGGATGTGAGAAATTTCGTTGAAGTTCTGCAATAATTGGCGCGTCTCGCTGGTTCTACCGCAACAAGATGAGTCACGGATGTTGCCAATTGTTGGTGAAACAAATCCCATAATCAGCGTAGGTAATGACAGCCGACAGCACACACACGTAATGCAAAGCAGAAGGCAAATGCGACAATTGTCTTGCATGGTAAATTTGCCGTGCTTAAATAGCCATGCTATAGTCTACTTGCACACTATTGGTTAACGGCAAGCTTCGCTTTTTTCTCATTGGTGCAACGTAAATAAAATTGAATTTAATTTACGCAATATGTCGGCAATTAATTTGTGTCTTTACACACCTGTAAACGCCTCAGCTTCAAGTAAATGCCTTACGACGTTACAAACTCAGTTAAAGTGCTATGGATATAGAGTTGTTGTTCTGATACGGGGCCCATTACAGTGCCGGTCGTGCGTTCTCCTGCAAATGCCGAGACAGTTTCTTCAGAGTGAAGATGTCCTAGAGCCTTGGGTTGACTCTGGCTGTGGTTCCTTCTGTTGTTGCGTTGTAATCTCGATGTGGAAACTTCGTTGAAGTTCTGCATTAATTGGATCGTCTCGCTGGTGGTACAGCAACACGATGTTGCCAATTGTTGGTAAAGACAATACAATAACCACCGTATGTAATGACAGCCGACAGCACGCACACGTAACGCAAAACAGAAGGCAAATGCGACAAATGAACTGCATGGTAAATTTGCCGTGCTTAAATAGCCATGCCATTGTAATATGTCTACTTGCACACTATTGGTTAACGGCAACTTTCGCTTTTTTCTCAATGATGCAACGTTAATAAAATTGAATTTAATTTACGTAATATATCGGCAATTATTTTGTGTCGTTACACCCCACTTGCTAGAAGACGCCGGTAAAATGCAGTGGATTTATGTGACTTAACACTCCAAAGCCAGGATTTATATATATATATATATATATATATATATATATATATATATATATATATATATGTATATATATATATAACTAGTTCAATTAAGACTTTATAGATTTATATTTGTGTATTTCACAATCATTTGTCGAAACCCTACATTTACAGTGAATTTATGTTATTTAACACTCCAAAATCTAGCATACAGTGGATTGTGACAATGCAAAACTTGGATTTATATTTTGTGCTTATTGTGACTATTTTTATACTATTTTTATCTTTGATTTGCAACGTTGTGTTAAATAAAACAATAACTTTTTGACTAAGCTTTCCCACGTCACCCGTCGGTAAAGAGCCAGGGATTAATCATGAACGCGTTTCATAATAACAGCTACCAGGTATTAGTTAGGGGGGCATAAGCTCACTAAATAGACAACTGGCCCGCAGAACCTCTTGCATAAACTACAAATCCTCCAACAATAAATCCAAAAGATTGAAAAAACAGCGTGAACTCAATAGGTATAACAGAATAGGAAAATTCATAAGAAAAGGTTTTTATTTACTGTGTTATCTATTTAACTTGCTAAGCCAAGTAAATTTACTCTCAAATATGAACGGCAAAGGATCACAACAATTATAGTGTTTTAATATTTTAACACGCAGTTGTAGGAGCTTTTCTGGTTATTGTAAGAGGTTTTGCGTGGTGTCGTTCATTTAGCGATGCTATACCATTCCTTCATATGCATGGTAGCTGATGTTGAGGGCCGTGTTCATGATTAGTTTCCGACCTTTTTCCAATGGGTGATGTGAGAAAGCTAAGTCGAATGATCATACGTATATTGTACACAATGTTGCAAAGCAAATAAAAATTCACTGTTAGTCCAAATTGCCCGAGCTCTAGACGGAAACAAAATAATATATTGTCAACGCAATTTATTATCTCAGTATAAAAGTAATCACAATGAACGCATTAAATAAATCCAGAATATCTCAGCAGAATTGACAGTTTCTTGTGAATGAAAAACTGCACAAAATATATAAATCCAGAATGTCTTGGCTGAATTTTTACTAATTTTATGTGAATGATTGAAAAAAAGAAAGTATAAATCCAGAATGCCTTAGCAGAGATGTTGATAGTCAAATGTAAAGGTATAACACATAAAATATATAAATCCTGGCTTTGGGCGTTAAGTCACATAAATCCACTGCATACTACCTGCGTATTGCGCGCGGGTGTACATTATTATTAAACAAAACCCTATCAATTACAAATAAAATTGCAGTTGAAAAAATCTCAAATTAAAACTTCTTGAAATTAACAGACATTGTTTCTAAAATCACAGTTAAGAGAATGATTTTCTAAAACCAGAATTCGTATATTTGATCCTAAGGAAAACCATATTTGTCGAAATTGAGCCTCGTTGGGTTGTAACGCGGAGTCGCGCGTTACATACACCACCCCCTCCCCCCGACAATGAAAATTATTACACAATGAAGGAGGCTTATCTTACGGGGATGTTATGGCTCTGCCGTAACGAGTAAACACTGATGTTGGCTTTGTTGACAATGACTCTGGTTCCTCTATATCCCGCGGCGGCGTGACGGCGTCAGTTGGCTCTATTGGTGGTTAGATTTCGGACGTCAGCCCGTGATCAGCAAAACTGTCTGAAGGTGGAAGTATCTTCTCTTTGCCGCTTGGGATAATCTGTGTTTGGATACAGCTTCAGCTTTACTATTAATCTCCAAAATTATGTAATTCTGACGTCAATCTAACACACGATTAGGACCGCGCTTCGGTTTGGCTAGAATCCTGTTATCCACGTCGTTGTTGACGAAGAACCATTTGCAGACATAAAAATCTTTGCGTTTATAGATTGGACAATGTTTCTGACGTGTAGGACATATCGGCCGATTCTGAGCGTTATACTGTAGGTAACTGCGAAGTGGAAACAGAAATGCCGGATCGTTTAGAGTTATCGCAGTTTCAGAGCGTGATTGGACTAGTTGGCCAGGCAACCATAGACATTTTCCAAATACTATTTAGGTGGAGCTACATTTGATCTGTTCTCGAGGCTTTGTACGCATTGACAGGAGTACTTTCGGAAAAGCCGCAAACCAATTATCATCTTGGCTAGCCTTAAGCGCCGCTTTCAGTTTCCGGTGTGGCCTTTCAACAAAACAATTTGCTCTAGGATTACGAACCGCGGCCACGGAGTGTTTGACACCATAGTATTTCAGTAGGGCAGCGAACTCTTCGCGGAGGGACTTTGCGCCACGACCGGTTGTCATTTCAGCTGAAGCACGAAACCAAGCGAACCAATTCAGCTCTAAAGCATAACTGACAGTGCCTTGCTTCATGCCTGGCAGTGGTATGGCCTCATACTATCAAATGGTGTGATCAAGTGTTGACAGGTACGGTTACCAGATCAACGCGTATGTGCGTGAACCGTACTTTAGGTACTTGGATGACCTGTGGCTCTGTTTTGGTGTGTCTCGTCACTTTGCACCTCTGACATTCTAGACCTTGTTTTGACCACTTCTTGACATCTCGCCGCGTGTCAGGCCAAAAATAAGTTCTGGATAAAATTTCCACTGAGGTTTAGCCAGATGGATGGCTTATTGAATGGTAAACATTGAAGATCTTGTGACGGAGTTTTTCAGGTATAAACGGCCAAGAGCCTATGCCAGTTATTTTACACTGCAGCAGAGTTCCATCATAATCAAGTTTTTTCAGGCGTTTGACGTCAAATGTACAAAGTGATGGATCATTTTGCTGTGTTGCTTGCAATTCCTGAGTACTTATAGGTGAAGGATACAGGATGGAGGCACAGAGTTCTGCAGGATGACTCATGGAGTCTGCAACTACGCTTTCTGACTCTTTGACGTAAGTGATTTCATATTCATAATCGTGAATTCGAGTAAGTTGCGAGTTGACACGGCGTGAATATAAATACTGTTCGTTGCCATTGAGCATTGGGAGTAGAGGAAGGTTGTCGGTGTAGATCTTGAACTTTCGGCCATCGAATAGGTGTCAAATGTAGGATCGACCAGTAGATTTCGTGTAACACGTTCCCTAATGTATCATATCGCGTCTCATGAGGTTGTAATTTTAGGTAGAAAGCGATAGTTTGGTGTATTCCATTGATGGATTGTTGAAGTGCTGCGCCTATGGCAACTTCGGATGCGTCAGTTATCAATTCAAAATGTTGAGACCAATCCGCGGAATGAAACATGGTCGCTTTGCATAGGGCCCTTTTGGCATCCTCGTAAGCCTGCATGTCGTCCACGTTGAGCTGAATCGGTTGTGATTTCTTGATGAAACAGCTTTCTGGCACGAGATATTTGTGAAGAGGTGCCAGAGTCTTGGCAAGGCAGGGTACAAATCGAGAAAAGTAGTTCATCTTGCTCAAGAATCGTCGTAATGTCCGAACAGTGGTTGGAGGCTGTAGATCTTGAATAGCACGTACCTTAGCTGGTATAGGTATGTACCTTTCTCAAATTTGATGACCGAGGAATTCAAATTATTGATTTTGTGCAAAGACACATTTGTTGCCATGAAGTCAGAGGTCATAGTCTGCTAGACGTGTGAGTAGAATGTCAGTATGTCGTATATGTTCGGACATTGAGTTGGAGAATACCAGGATGTCGTCTAAGTAGTGAATAACAAAAAGTAGACCATCTAGTATTTCATCCATAACGCGTTGGAAGGTTTGCGAGGCATTCTTGAGACCGAAAAGCATATAATGATATTCGTGAGTGCCATCTCCGATGAATCTAAGTGCAGTATTTGATACGGAGTCTTTGTCCACCGCTACTTGATAATAGGCTTTCAGTAGGTCGAGTTTTGAATACACAGTATGAAAGACAGCCGGTCTGAATAGGTCAGCTTGATTTGGCAGGATGTACGAATCAGACTGTGTGCAAGAATTGAGAATACGATAATTCCCGTACACCCTGAATGTTGCTGGTTCACTCTTTGGTGCTACTACCACAGGCGACGCATATGGTGAGCTGAATTGTGTACAGATGCCTTGTTGACGTAGCATGGCGAATTCTTGCTCGGTGGCCTTATGTTTGTGTGCTGCCAATGGACGTGCTCGTGGAGGATGAGGAAGTGGTTTCGATAAGATGATACGATGGACTTTGATGGCACGCTTCCTCTTGAGATCGGGTATGAAGGAGATAGGTTTGAAAATTTCTTAATGACGTTTCAGAACATCGTCCAGTTGTAGTACACAAGAAACTGGAGGAATTAGCTGTATGGATGAGACTGCCTCGGCGCGAGTCCTATGCTTTAGCGCTGATGAAAGCAACTGATTGTCTTCAGTGCGCATCTCTCGTGTTCTTGGACGAATGGTAAGGTCAAAGTGTTCGAGAAAGTCAGGTCCAATGATGTTTATAGTCGTATTGGCAATGATGAAAGGATAATTGAAACATCTTTTTGGGTTGAAGAACGAGATTGTGTGTAGTCGCATCCCAAACGTCGCTATATTGGAGCCATTGGTGCAGGTACGATTGCTGGTGACGACTGGGTGGGTAGGTTCAAAATAATTGTGGCGTAGTAAGATTACATCTGATCTAGTGTCTATGAGAAATAATTTGCCATAATTTGCGTCACGGATGAGAAGAGATGTCGATAGTGGCAACTGACGATGGGACTGGTTGCTGGCATTTTGGCGTTGGAAGCATGACTTGACTGGAGCCGTCGCTGTAAGTATAAAAGTTTGATTGCGCTCTACCGCAAAAGCAACGTGCTTCGAGCCATCAGACGTGGAGCGACCAACGATCTTGGGGTGATCAGCCTCTACTGCCGCAGAGGAGGCTGACTCCAGCAGTTTTCCGAAACTTCCATGGGCCGATCCTCCTGATTTGTTGAAGGTCACCGCGCCCACTTGAACGTTGCGTCTGTGTGCGGGAATGTGCAGCCATTACTGAGGCAATAGCGCGTGGAGTGGCCATAGCCGCGGGGATTCGGACACCACTCCGCCGTTAACTGTGGAACTGTGGGCCGGCCTCTCGACTTCGACCACCTGGCGCTATTTAGGGTCGGTGGTCGACGTTGGTCACGCTTGCTCTGGTCGCGTCTATTATGGACGGCATCGACTGAGGCCGAATTCGTCCTGACGGTGAGGTTCTTGAGCAGGCTGATGAGGCGCTCATTTGTGACATTTGTTCCGGCTGATGATGCGGTGGATTGGGATTTCGGACAGTCGTGAGGTGATGTAACCTTTCTCTTTGGCACAGGAGCTGTAGTAGTGTTTCTCACACCACTAGTCTAGACGTG
Source organism: Eudiplozoon nipponicum (assembly GCA_029291075.1). Lineage (NCBI taxonomy): Eukaryota > Metazoa > Platyhelminthes > Monogenea > Mazocraeidea > Diplozoidae > Eudiplozoon > Eudiplozoon nipponicum. The sequence goes on from JAQBSW010004821.1 coordinate 55,566, forward strand.
CCAGCAGAGCGTAGTCTTGCACTTCGACGGATTCGCGCAGGAACCCGGCCATCTATTTGAGTGCCGGAGGGAGCTTCTGTATGAATAGTCGCATTAAGATTTCCTTCTGCAGGTTGAACTCCAAGGCTTTCTGCTCCATCTCCCTAAATAGCTCAGAAGGCGTGCGCCAACCTAGGGACATCTGGCTCATCAATTCTGTTAGCCTGTCTTCTCGATCTGGTGTCAAGCGCAGCTTGACGGCGCTTTGCCGGCTCTGCCATGGCTGTGCGCATGTTCCCTCAATGTATTGAAGCAGGATGTCTTTAAGTCCGCATCTGAAAGACATTAAAATTGTCTCCCAAGCCCTCAAAAATATTGAACCCTAGTCTGTTATATTGGACACCTGGGCTAGTAAAGTAACATCGTCGACCCACTTGTCAAGGTAATCTGGATCGAATTGGCATATTTTGTACTGTGTCCATGTGTTGGTGCGGCCTTTTGCTGGGCTCACCACCGGGCTTCCTGCATTTCCTAAACTAGACGTCATCTTATTTGTGTGATTGTTGTCGAGAATAGATGGCAATGATACATTGTCCTCACCCGTCATTGTGCGGCTGTCTTCGTGCATTGTGGTCTCGAGAGGGTGTTTTGCTGTGATTTCTGTCTTAGGATTTACTTTCTTTTTTGGCATTCATCCAGTACTGAAGTTCTCAAAAGCAAGATGCTGATTAATTCTATGTTGACTGTGAGTTCGACGAAACGGGGCACCATTTATGTTCGGAGGTTTTGTAGCTCATGTAAGAGGTTCTGGTAGCTAGTTGTCTATTTATTGCGAAATTATCCTCCTATATAATATCTAGTAGCTGTTATTAGGATCCGCGTTCAGGATTAATCCATGTCCCTTTCCCGAAGGGTGATGTGAGAAAACAAACATTCTCGTCCGTTTATTGAAAATGGTGTAGCTAAGAATGAATCAATTCACAGTTAAACAAAACGGACCGTTCTCTAGACGACAACAAAACGATATATTGTCAACACAATTGAATGTCTTATACACAAGTAATTATCAATTCACAGTTAAACAAAACGGACCGTGCTCTAGACGGCAACAAAACGATAAGTTGTCAACACAATTTAATGTCTTATACACAAGTAATTATCAGGAACACAAACGTCTGAATCGAGATGAATACATGCAAATAATTGAAAATATTTGATGATATAAATCCAGATTGATTAGCAATTTAGTTTAAAGTTACTGGTAAATATTGTCACTGATAATTGATGGATTAAAATGGTGTTAAAACAGTCTTGAAAAAAACATCACAAATAATTATTCCACTTTTTGATAGGTTTTAAATGAATTAGTTATAATAATCCATTGAACTATAGAGTTTAGGATAAAAGATTGAGAAACACCTGCAGTCGTATAAAAACTATTTAAGACCAATAAACTAAGTAAATCCAATGTTTGAAGTCAGAGAGAAATAAATCCACCGCATATTACCTGCGTATTGCGCGCGGGTGTCTATATTTATTAAACAAAACCATATTAATTACGATTATAATTACAGTTCAAGAAATCTCAATTAATACTGGTTGAAACTAGCAGAGATTTTTTATAGAATCACAATTAAATAAATATATTGTGTAAAAACAGAGTTTGATTATTTGACCTTAAAGAGCACTATATTTGTCAAAATCGGACAACGTTGGGTTGTAACGCGGAGCCGCGTGTTACCGAACAACTAGAGAGAGGAGCCAGTTACTGCAGAACTTCAACGAGTTTACTCAGCGGGATTTCAAGGCCACAACAGAAGTAACCACAACCCAAGTCAACCAGAGCTGGTCTCAAGTGTCTAAGAGTACTTCCGGACACTGCTACACTAGCAGACCTTCTCGGCATTTGCCAGAGAACGCAAGACCGGTCCTGTTAAGGGCTTCCAAACAGTAATAACTCAGCCATCCTGGCACCAAAACTGACTTTGTATATTCGTACGACATTTACTTGAAGCTGGAGCGTTTACATGTGTTTACACAAGATTTATTGTTTTTCAAAATAAATATTTTAAATTTTACGGTATTTATTAGTTTGCGCAAAAAGTTAATAATTGTAATAAATACATGTTTAGTTCTAAATATTAGTTAGCAATATCTTTAATATGCTGATCTTTCCTACTATATTAAGATCTGCTTTAGTAATGTTGCCTAAAGTTTGTTATTTTTTGTCCTTAAAATAAGTTTTATGTGGCTTTAAATAATATCAATTTATTTTTTCATAATTCACCAGGTTTGTATGAAAAAGGGAAGCCGCTGGGTAATGAATTCGTATGATAATGTCAACCAATCTGCCCACACAGTCCAATAACTCCATAAATCATAGTGCTATTTTCCAGCATGTTTCACGTCCTACTGTTGTTGATAGATGTATTTGCTGTACTCTGATTTTTCCGGGCTGTCAAAATCTTGTTGTCGCACGAAATACATTACTTGAAGTGTACAATTTTACAATAGACAGGTAAAATTACTGTCATTCATTTATTCAGAAATAACAAGCATGATGGATTAAAACTGAATAGACTTTACTCGACTACACTTTATGAAGAAATCGAAGATATTGCCGCTGTGCGATTTTTTGGCGAAGCTGTTGACTCTCTTATTCTTAGCTTTAAATATGCCAAGGTAATGTAATTATTTTTCACCAGGTCAGTGTACAGTAATGAACTTCGATGCTGCTCATTACGACTTACGTACCTTATCTCTTCATAACTTTGAGCAGGCAAACTTGCAGGTATTTCTTTTATAAGTCAATTTGTTTTATAGTCGGGACGTTTGCACTTTTCTAAGAGATCATATTTGCGTGTTGATCCTAACCAAAGATGTGCTGTAATGTTGTGTTATGATCGGTTTATTGCTGTATTGCCCTTTCGAAGAGTTGATGTTCTAACTTCAACAGCGAATGAAAAGCAGGCTTTTTATCATGATCAAGCTGTTGACAATGATCATCTTACCTTGGAGACCGCTTGGGAACGAAAAGCAACGGCACCAATATTGCCTTCTTATGTTACAAATTTGTGTACATCCACTGGAGAGAAAATTAACAACGTTATTGATATGCAATTTCTTAGTGGTTTTCATGAACCTACTCTTCTTGTGCTATACGAATCTGTTGGAACTTGGGCAGGGTAATATTTTAGTATTTTATGAGATTTAGACGTGTGTCAGCACGGAGAGATACCTGTTGTATTGTTGCGCTTTCATTTAATTTGAATACTAAAACTAACCCTATAATATGGTTTCAAGAAAGTTTGCCGTACGATTGCCTACAAATAATGCCTGTTTCTAGCTCAATTGGTTAGTTCTTTTACATAATTTTTCATTAATGAATAATATTTACGTTATTGCCTTTAAAACATTAGCTTCATAATTAATAATATATTTTGCGGCAACTGCAAACTACATCACTGGTAGAGGTTTCACAAAAATAAAAGTCAATATGTAGTGTGTATGACAGACGAGTCAGTGGTTATTGACATTTTTTAACAGTTAGAAAATGTGTTAAACTAAGATTAAACAAATTTAAACTGATGATATATATTACAATAGTAAACGGATAATGATGAGCAAATAATATCAGCGATAACTAAAAAAGTAACAGTTCTGTCTTCAAGTGTAGATTCACACAACTGGAAAGCTACGCACATTAGTAATTTGTGAATGGTACCTATTGGGATAAATTGATTCATTGGAATATGTTATTGAATAATGCATTAATGCTGATAATTCAACCTGCAAGCAACAACTGAATGATAAAGAATGTGAATTATATCGATCTTACTAACATTACAAGTTTTTTCTGTCTTTTAAACAGCGATATGGTTAAACATTATTTCTTGTTTATTGTTTATACCTTGTTTAAGCGTGTGTTATGCTATTGTACATGGTAAAATCTTTGCCGAAACGGTTGGGATCTTTCTCAACGGATTTTGAACTAATTTTCTAGATTTTTGAACTTTTTATTCATATGCTACAGCAACGTAAGAAAATGCTTAATCCGAAAGCCCCTGTCTCTGATAAAATGCGCAAAGTAAAATAGAAAACTAATACAGCTTGTCGATCGGTGTGCTTTCTCGTCTAACTATTTGGTAAATGGTAAAACCTTTTCCGAAACGGTTGAGATCTTTCTCAAGGGATTTTGAACTAATTTTCTAGATTTTTGAATAAAAGAGCGTGTTGATGAAGTACATAAAGGTTTGATCTGTGAAAATAAAACAGCAATATTTCTATTGATTACAAAACTATTGATTACGTACCTGATTAGTATTGTCGATGTATCAATCAATTTGTAGTTTTGTGAAAGTTTGATTAGGTAGATACATTTATCTGGTGATTAACATATGTTAACTGCGTTCCGATTCATAACGGTTTAGGCCTAAATGTTTTGTTTTAGAAACTGTTCCAGTTTGTCTGTTTCGTCGTCAGGGATCTCTCTATTTTTACTTGTAGATCGGGATATGCCGTGGACTATTATGATGGCGTGAGCCTAGTTGCTATTTTTGCTGATGTTTCCAGTTAATCTTTAAATCTAGGTGAAGGAAGGAAATAAACGATGCAAGTATTTGTTCCTCGAAGTTAGTTAATAGAAATAATTAGGTTTCGCTGTTGCCATTTGTGATGTAAAAAAGTCAAATTGTTGCATTTCTGTTATATTGTTGCCCTAGATCTATTAAGTTTTCGTATAAAACTCGTTTAAAACTCTCCGGATGTGGGTTGCGTGCTTCGCTAGGTAATTGATTATATAGTGTGATTAATTTTGAGAATATAAACATTCTGAAATATGTTCTGATATCGAGGAAGATGACTTAAAAAATATATTTTCCTGTTTCTCTGGAGATGCTGTTTGAGTGGGTGTTTGGAGGTTCAATTGTTTAATGTATTTGTGCAATTATAAAATATACGCCTTAGGAAGTATAGTTTACTATATTTAAAGTTTTTCAGATAGTGTATTGTTTGAGGGTTTCAAATAATGGTTGTGAATTCGAGGTTGTCTTTGCTTGGCATGGTATCAGATTGATTAGATGCTTTACTTTGAATGAAATGGTTGTAAAATTTTATTTTGGATATAATTTATTTTTAAGAATTGCTCCTAGGGGTTTTAGTTTTTGTCATTGAAAACTGATTTCCAAAAGATATAGAATTTCTTCACTGATTAAAACATTCTTATCAGATTTTAAGAAGGCTAACTTGGATGTGTTGATTTGAAGTGATAAGTTTTGGTCTTGAATATTTAGCAATTTTTGTACTTTATTTCTTGAGTTGATTCGATAAACCGGTGTTATTTTATTCGCATAATTGATAATTTCACAAAGTTAAATTACAATATTTATTAAACGGAATACAATGATAAAGAGAGTTTATCCTATTTTTTAACATTGTGGAACTAGTATTGATAGGCAGTGGAAGAGTTGGAATTCCATATTGTATATTAAAGGGGTTTTCTTTATGACAGGTATTTAAAAATGAATTCCAGTGCACAAGTTCAGGTTGGCAAGTACTTCAACGATTGATGTATGGATATTTTATCAAAAGTCTTCAAGGCGTCTGGCAAAATTACAATGGCGTCGTTGCTTAAGGATAGACTATGGTGCATTTAATCTTTCAACTGATCATTTTAGTTGTACATTTCGAGTGGAACCTTGTTGGTGGTGATCGATGAATTGAAATGGCGGTTTAATCGGTTCAAGGTTTGTTTTTCCGGAACATTAATGAGTGTAGGGAGGTTGGCTATTGGTCTTAAATAATTGAACCCTGTAGGGGTTTTGGTTTTTGACAACAATTGTAACCATTTATGTTACATTTCAATCGGGATGTCTTTTGACGTTAAGACAGTATAATTATAGGCCGACATCTTCTATGAGTTTACTGTTTGGAGGAGCATGTCGACAGAGTTGCTGGATTTGTCCATTTAGTGCTGAAACTTTATGCATACTGATATATTTGTGGTGGAATCTATAATTACGGGTGCATTGATTGCTGTTATGATAAAAAAATGGTTATTCGTGATCGCTCCGTAGCATAAAATCGTAGTATTTATTGTTTACTTCATTATCTTCATCAGTGAATACGAGCTCAGGATAGATTTTTTGTCTGGTTGGCTGAATAACTTTTTGATTTAGTTCCGATTGAATTTAATTATTGAAAATACTATAGTGTATAAACGACTGGGTAGGTAATCGTTAAAGTTAAAATATCATAATTATTCTACACGTGCAAATGTTATCACTAATTATTTTCTCCAATTTACTGAAAAATGTCACATCATTTAGTAGGTTTATTAGAGGTGTACAATGTATACATCCAGCCAGTAAGTAAAACCATCGAAATAATTTTTTTTGTGAAGGTAGACTCAGTGTTGTGACTGGAAATATGTGTATGGTAGAAACTTAAGGTTTTATGCAAATAGCTTGGGGTTCCATTTCCTTTTCTGGTGCCTCAATAGGCTATAATCAATTTATAATTTGAAATTTCAATAACACATTCATGTGTTGTAATTGAATCACGTTTCTGAAACAGAAATTATATGCGGCCTTAGTTTACAGAAAATTGTGAATAGCGACGCTACTTCTTTTATAGTGATGTAGAAAATACCAAAATATGAACGATGATTTTCCAGTAGCTATTGCCAGTCCTATGGAGTCACTTATGATAAATAATGGTTTATCTATTCTCTTGGAATGTAAGATTACTAGCCTCATGAGTAATTTAGTCGTTTACGACTTGCCAACTGTAAAAGTATGCTATCCACATCCATTCATTTATGAGACCAGAATTACTTCAAGCAATTAGCAATTTACCTAGTCGGTATCAAAACACGACAAATAGTGATTGTTTTCTTATCCCGATGTGACAGTGTGCAGCCAGATATGCTGTTGCCTTTGGGTTATCCAGTATTGCAGCAACATATTGCTTGACTTGAGAGCTACAGAATCTCGTTTTATATATTGAAATGTGGCTATAGGAAAGTAAGCACTGTCGGAAATCAACTGTTACAGACGTATCAGATTTTTTAAAATCTTGCAATTAACCTCAAACTGGTCGTGTTGGAAGCAATTTTGCAACACTATGCACGTCATATTACCATAAGTTATGGCTACGTAAACAATGCCGTTGTATTCAGGTACAACTCATTCTCGTAAGCCGAAGATAGTTGTTCTTTGTCCAGCACGCGCGAGAGCTCCACTTATTGTGAAATCCGATAACCCTATGACGCATCAAAGTGATCGAATCTATTATCGGCAGTTCTCAACAAGTGTGAGGGAATTGATCTAGGCCAACACAAATAGTTGTGGCGAGAATGGGATATATATGAAAAAAAATTCATGCATCGTCACAACTCTGGGATTACCTCACCAGCATTATTGGCTCATTTGTTTCTTTTGAAGACTACTCAACTGCTAATGGTTCAGTGTTAAACGGAATTCTATAGTGGAGTTTGCTTATTAATGGCGTTCCGGCCGAAATTGTCAGCTGTATGAATTGTTATAGTCGTTCACATGCCTGTATTTGTACATGCTTTGTTCTTTTTTCAACATTTTGCATCTTATTTCGGCTATTGATAAGGATGTGTCATTGCTCTCACCAGGTTCACTTATTTTATTGGTTCAGTCTGCTAGGTACACCACAGAATTTCCTAATGTAGGGATCAGTTGTGGTGGCCGGCTTTTTGACACCTAATATATTAAGGATATCGTTTTGGAAGTAGAAAAGGATCCGAGTTCCAGAGAATCATTATTTTTTCTTACGATTTATAGTTGAATATTTACGCCCTTAAACGGTCGTTATGACCACTATTTTTAAAAAGGCCTATGATTATGCTGCACAGCATGTAATGTTCAGCGCCTGTTCTACCGCCGCCTATACTCGTCCTTAGTCTGGTATCAGTATCAGAGTTTAATTGGCTGCACCTCCCTCTACAGTACAGTAAATGCAAACCTCTGTGGAAACGTCGATATCTTTCATTGAAAGCAAAGTCATAGGTTATGAAGTCGAGCATACTGACGGTTTTCATGTATGCCGCAGAGACTAGATATCTGATTTTGGCTGACAGTGTTCGGACAGCTTTATAAGTCGATGTATTATATCGGCTTGTTCATTGCTAACTGAGCCACAGAATATATTACTATTGGGCGATGTTTACGGTACGGTTGGTTCTATTCGGTCATTCACGATCACCTTTGAGCGTTGTCATTCAATGCAGATTGAGTTGTTTTAAGAATTCTTTGAGAAGGCGACCTTACTGTATTTTACAGTCCACGCATACTTTTGTCTCGGGTTAAATAATAGTGAAAATAAACTAAATAATGCTGATAAAATGCTGTTCATGCTGACGATTATGATGAGACATTGAAATGTAAGCAACACTTATTAAGATCTTCCAGTCAGCGGTCTGTGAGTATGATGAGGTCATTACATGATGAAAGCAACAAACTAATGCGTTATAATAAAATTAACTATTCAATTTGGCACATTGCATTATTTTTTCCTTTTAGGTGGTGTTCTGTTGTTGGCAGCTAATTCAATAATATATTTAAAACAAACCATGCCCAGCTGTGGTATACCGCTTAACAGTTACGGCAAAGCGACTACTAGCTTTCAGTTTCGTAAGTTTTGTCACTGATTTTTGCCTAATCTGATTACAATACTTTATAATCGACATTTATGATAACTATCACCGTATAGTAATGTCATCATGTATTCCAAAATATGCGGGAATTTTTAAAATTGATAATTCTTTATTTCTTTTAGCGCACAACGATTATTTTGAGTAAATGCCATCGCCTGATTATAATTTAATTTACTTTATCCGAATTGTATCTAAAAAATAATTTGAAGACCTAACAGATCAAATTTAAAATTTAAATTTGGCCAACTTCTCACTTC